>PVIJ01004595.1:0-72500 GCA_004024925.1 Scalopus aquaticus
TCCACAGCGCAGCGCTTAACCGCTGCGCCACCAGGGAGGCCCGAGGCTTAACTAGATTTGAATTTATATCTATCAGTATAAAATATATGTCTTTTTCTTCTCAATCTTAATACTTGAAGAAACTAACATCACAGTTCTTCCTGCTTTTTTCATAATTAGGAATAATTACAGTCAATGGTCTCATTAATTCCAGCTTCATGCAGATTTTTTATTCATTTGTTTTTTTCAGCAAATATTATATGACTGATTTCTATGAACTGACTACATGGTACAGACTAAAAAGTGAATAATACAAAATAGTTGTTGTTTTCATAGTCATTTATTAAAAGTATTTTCTATTTTAGGGTTTCCTAAATTCAAATGTTGTTCTGGAAAAGGTTAAACATAAGCAAATTGGACAAAGTAGCTTTCTTCTTCTTTTCCTCCTTCCCTACATCCAGAAAGTAGTTCTTTAGAGGAGAGTATGACCTGATGCTGCAGTTTTTGATAAATTGATACCAAGATGGGAAGAGCTTAGACTTAGAATCCCCATAGCTCTGACAGCAGGGTAAAGCATCCCTGCCCCTCCTCCTCGCATAGCACCCTTACCACAGATGTCCCCACAGCAAAATCCTAGTTCATATTCTCCCTTACTTTTTCATAACTGTTGATGAGACTATAGGAAATGGAATTAGTTACCATTTTGGAATCTTGACCTTTTTTTTACATTTTCTCAGCACATTAATTTACCGATTCCTAAAAATCTGCTTTCTCAGTCACAAGCCAAATGAATCACCGTTTAAATATATTTTCAAAAAGTAAAGGCATGATTCTCATATATATTTAGAAAACACACATGTGAAATACTTATACCATTAATGAACAAAGCAATAAGATTGTAAAGATGCTTCAACAGTAATAGGCATTGTAAAACTACGTTAGAAAAAGATTTGTAGCTTATATATAGAACTGGAGAATGTTCTAGAGGACAAGAAAACCAAAACCATAACCATCAGCTTTTCTCCAGGGTAGAAAACTACAAGTGAACATCTGACATCACAGTGCTGTGTATAAACACTTAGAAGAAAGCAAAGTGAATACAGATACATTCCCCAAAGAATTAAGTAATAGGTTGATACGCCATTAAAATGTTTTAGAGTATGTTACTATATTCTTTGTTTGATTTCCAAAATTTGAACAAACTGCCTTAATTTCATAATAAATTAGTGTTCATCCTTGCCACAGTCCAAAATACACCAAAACATTATGAACTGCCATCTTTAAAAATAATGTTAAAATTCACCAGACCCATATTTATGATGCCTATCAGGTATATTGCTCTTAATTGGCAAATTGTAATGATATGAAATATTTGGAGTCCCAGGAATGTTTAATAGTTGTACCACTTGCCAAATTTATTTGTCTTCATATATGATTAGATGAATAGAAAATTACTGCATTCATCATCTACATGTTGTAGACATAAAGAACTACACTAAAAATATTTGTATCATATTTTCAATTGGTTTTTATTTTATTAATCACCAATCTTTTATGAGGCTTTTAAATGTCTGATGTTATATTTATTGCATATTTTTAAGCATTAGAACAGGAAAATGATAAATGCCTTTTATCATCTAATATTCTAACACAACTAATTCTAACATATAAATGATACCATGTACATTTTCCTTTAAAATCACTGCTATATTTGCTTAAAAACAACACACTATTCAAATCTTGTCAATTTCAGAATCCTATTGAATCATTTTAATGTGTTCTGTAGTGCTGTAGCTAAAAGGATTCTTTCAATACATATTTAAAAGTACTTCTATATTTAAATTTGGATAAATCCTCACTTCCTCTATTTAAAAACCAGAGAAGAAAATATGCAAATATCAGCAACATTTGCATATCTATTCTTTCTACATTTTTCCTAACCAATGACAATCTTTTTGAGCTCACAAATATTATAGGCACATGAGTTTTGAAGAAAGCACTTTTCTTTTTCTTCTTTTGCCTGGAAAGAGGAGATGGTAAAGAAATCTGTCATTGACAACTCCCAATATATGTATTTCAATGTTTTCTCTTACTTAAGTTCTATTTAGCAGAAATTCCATTTAAATTTCTACTATCAGTCCAAATTCAACTTGTGCAACACAAGATGCCTCAACTATTCTCCATACTAGTGTCCTTTACTGAATTTTCATTTTCTGTCAAAGTAGCTCCAATTTCTATTTTTCAAGTACCCATCAGCACAGAATATAAATTAATTCTTTAATGCCAGGAATCACTGTTGACATCACCATGCCTAGTTGCCATATGCAGATCACTCAAAAGTCAGCATCATTTTATTTTTTTTTAATAAATAGACATTTTCTACACTATCCTTTTCTATGAACTTCTTAATTTTCTTGTCACCTGACCCCAAATTCTCAGATGTTTTTCTTTGAACAGTCAGCATCTGCACCATATATTAAGAGTCCAGAGAGTCTAGAACTAGAAATTACTGTTACAACCAATATACTTATTTATTTGTAGGGAAGCCAAACTGAATGACAAAACTAGGATGGAGGATAATGATATATCCTAGAAAACATTAGGCAGAAAATAAAATACCTAATTGTGTGTTTACATTAAGAAAAATACAAATTTGGGAGGAATTAGTACATGGCAACTTGCTTAGTTTAAATTATGTGCATAGTTTTATCTTTGTCCTATTTTATCCTACATTGTCAAACACTGTTAAGTACCTGCCATTTATAGTCATTAAGTGTTTTCATTATCACTCACATCTTTTCTGACCCTGTAATAAAGTTCTTATTAAAATATATTTTTCAGAGTCCTATACCTGTGAAATCAGAATCTTGCAGATTTAGACACTACATTCTTGTGTGTTATTTTCTATTTGTTATACCTTTAGAATACATGGTTTTACTTTTATATTCCTGATTAGACTAGATGATTTTTGAGGAAATCAGAGGGTTCAAGCCCTCATAATGATAAAATAATATCTGAGTCAACTCTCACTAGTAAACTCATAATTAGAAAACATGATAACATGAAAAAATGATAACATGAGAAATGCCTAATATTCAGGATCAGTCATCTTCTCCCAACAAGAAAAGCATAGTTCAAGCCCTATATAACAATCCATAGGATCACAAATGACCTTCACCTTATCTCTAACTCAGATTCAATGTACAAATTCATATGAGTTGTCACACATGTTTCTGTTTTATATGTATACATTGTGGAGACCCATTTTACTTATCAAACAAATATTTACTGCAGATTTACAGATTTAACTGAATATTCAATCCCCATTTTAGATTACAAGGAAACTCTTTTTTTTCTAGACAGGAATTCTCACATTATAATTAAGAGAGCTTCTCCTTTCTTCCTTCTTTCCTTTATTTTACATACTATTGTTGCCCTTTCTATTTATTTTAATATATTTCCTTAAAATATAAACTATAGGGCCTCATTGGTGGCACAAGGGGTTAAGTCTCAGCACTATGAAGCTATCACCAGCCACTATAGCATGAGTTCCATCTGGGGCCAGATAGCTAACCCACATGGCACAACAGATTTCTCCTCTCTCTCCCACTGCTCCCCTTAGCAGAGTATTTCAGTCAATCTGCCTTTTCTGCTCCCCGCTCTGTCTCTGGTGAACCCTCTCACCACCCCACATCTCTGGCCTACACCCCAGTTCTTCTGTACATAAATAAATGAATCTTAAAAGAAAAAAAATTAAAAATAAACTATAACGGATATCAACCATGTGTTTTGAAGTAATAGAATGTCTTTATTACATCTACCCACAATTTTTCAGCTAGAAACCTAAGCCACATCATTTTTCTTTTCAAAGGAAGAAAATAGAAATAATTATGGCATTTGCATTAATATTATCATCTTCATCATTTCCTGAATATTGCAATGTTCCTATATTTTAGTCCAAAATATATTCTAAATTGATTAAACCTTTTAAATCATACATAAAATCCCTTCAGGCAGTACCACCACAAGAGATAAAATGATTTAATAAGCTATCTCCAAATAAGTTTTCTATTGTATTTCTAAACAACTTCAAGCATTATATGCAAATGGATATTCAATAGTGATTCTATGTAGTAGTCATTTTCAACCTGTCTCTATAACTTTTCAGAGTTAATTTGACATTTTAAAGACTCAGGTAAAAATGCTAAGAGCTTTCATATCATCAATGGATATCTAATATCTACATATCTTACTTAAACATATTTTATTACTTTAATATATTTAAATTTTCACACCATATCTCTAATACCTGGGGCTGCTTTTTTATATATTGCATAATTTGGAACAAAGATTAACTCTGCCAATATGGCTCAAGTACTACAACACATGTTTTGCAGATATTAATTCATTAAATACTCACATTTCTAAGAATTAGGTTTAATTATTAGCTTCATTATAAATAGAGAGAAACTAAGGCATGGAAAGGTTAATGTCCAAAATTACACAACTCGTAAACATGGTAAGTCTAGAATTCAAACGCAGTCAGTCAAAGTATGGAGCTATTTCCTTTAATCAACATAGTAAAATGCAAAAAAAAAAAAAAAAGTGATTGCTACTGATACAGTGTATAATGTGACCTAGTTTATCTCTTCAAGTTCAGAATAATCCATGAGTTGGGATAGATTACCTCCTGTGAGCTTCAATTTAAAGAAAAAGGCCTCCCTGGTGTCACAATGGATTAAGTCTCAGCACCATGAAGCTATTTACAGCCACTGCAGCACAAGTTCAATCCCCAGCCAGGGAGCTTTCCACATGGCACAGCAGACCTCTCCTGACTCACCCACTGCTCCCCTCAGCAGTGTACTTCAGTAGATCTGCCTGTTCTGCTTCCCACTCTGTCTCTGGTGAATCTTTTCACCACCCCGCGCCTCTGGCCTACACCCCACTTCTTGAATGCGTAAATAAATAAAGATTTTTTTAAATGCATTTTAATTTTTAATCTTTATATACAATTTTGATGGGATGAATCTGATGACTCAAAAAAAGCATTGGCTCTACTGAAAGTTTCAACAGGAAAGCGGAAGATTAAATAGGTTGGTTTTCCTACTTCATAAAGTACTGTGCCTCTGCGCAGCGGTTAAGCGCTGCACTGTGGAGCTGTCAGCAGTGGTGATGCGAGTTCAACACCTGGCCAGGGAGATTCCCACATGGCGCGGCAGATCTCTCCTGCCTCGCCCACTGCTCCCCTTAGCAGTGTGTTTCTGATCTGCCTCTTCTGCTCCCCACTCTGTCTCTGGTGAACCCTCTCACCGCCCCCACGCCTCTGGCCTGTAACCCAGCTTGTATGCATAAATAAATCTTAAAAAAAAAAAAAAAGAATTTGGATTACCCATTCATTAAAGTGAAATGGGAATGAAAAACACTGAAGAATAAAATGAAGTGATTGGGAAGGGGAGAGACCTGGAAACTGGATTGCCAGTAAAGAACTGCAAAGATAGATAAAAGTTTGCATTTCACACAATCCCCTTGGCCATGCTACATGACAGTGTCCTTCAAGCTGTAGTTCACTCTGTTGACTCAGAGGCCTAAGGCCACACTGGGAGTAAAGGGGTACTGAAGAGAGGTTACTTTTTATATAATAATATTAAAAATGTAAATCAAAGTTTCCAAAGGAAATAAGATAACTTTAATATTTAAAGTTCAGTCTTTTTTGGATCAACTTAATACATAATTTTATTTTGCAGACCAAAATCTACTATTTCTCTCCAATTTTATAGAATTAGATAGCATTACCTGATGATTGCAACATAGAAAGTGGTGTAACAAGCTTATAACTGATGGAGAAGTCAAAGAAATGATAGAAGTTTTTACACTTGCAGAATTTGTATTGCTATTTCAAGTATTAAATATTTCTACAAAAGTGCTGCTCTTTATATAGAAATTTTAGGTTATTAATTTCTTTCTTGCAACCCCATGTTAATGTCCACCTATGTATATTAGATCAAAAACCTTACCTTATTGGTCATTTTAGATATCATTATCCAGGACTTAGGCAGAAGGTCTTGCACAGAATTAGTGCCTGATAAATATTTGCGAATTGATAAATTGCAATAGTTTAGGTATAGACAACTTTGTATCTAAAGAGTGTGAAAGATACATATTCATTATTTTGGTTTACAAAGTAAACTAAATGTAGAATATAATTTACACTAATAAACTTCCAAACACTCCTCATGGGAACCCCTGCTGTTCCAATCAAGAAAGTCAAAAGTAAGGAAGGAAAAAAATTAAAGATCTAGGTATATTGACTCTGGTGTAAACTTTATCCCCCAGGATTTCATCTGTTATTTAATCCAATTACATCCAGTAGCCTTATGATCATATTAAAAGTTCCCCTAATGTAGAGAGGAAGTAATCTGCATCTTAATATTTTTTGAAAGAAATAGGTATGATAAACAGAACAAGTCAAGCTAAGGTATCATTAAGCTATACGATCAAGTTATTAAATGGTTTTCATTTAACACTCCCCTAATCATTGTATCCATTTTCTATATGTCATGCCTGCTAAGCTTTCATTTCATTTAAGTTTTTACTTAAAAAATAATATTTGGTATATTAAGAAAATTATCATCCATGGGTTTATTTTGAATCAGTGTTGCTTATATTTTCTGAAGCTACTGAAAAATAGCAACAGATTGTCAATAAAGCATGATTGAAATCAAATACTGTTTAAATCAGCAGAGTGGCATCATTCAGCACTCATGTACTCATTTATTTATTCATTTAACATATATTTTCCCTTTTCCCAAAAAATTTTCAGAAAGGCACAAGGTTAGCACTAATATCTAGGATGTTATTACATTAGCCTCTCTCAAAAGTTAGAGTTTAAGAAAGTGATAAATTCAAATTATAGACAGAGGAAAGTTGTCTTGGTAGGATCTTAAATGGATTAATTAATTAACTAATTAATTAATTAATTAATTTTGAAGATTTTTATTTATTTATGCATACAAGAGCTGGGGTGTGGGCCAGAGGTGTGGGGGTGGTGAGAGGATTCACCAGAGACAGAGTGGGAAGCAGAACAGGCAGACTGACTGAAATACACTTCTGAGGGGAGCAGCAGCAAGGCAGGAGAGGTCTGCTGTGCCATGTGGGAAGCTCCCTGGTTGGGGATCGAACTCCTGCTGCAGTGGCTATAGATAGCTTCATAGTGCTGAGACTTAACCCCTTGAGCCACCAGGGAGGCCCTTAAATGGATTAATTTATCTTTACTTTGCTACAAGAAATGAGTCGCAAGAAAATCATATGTAAGTTTGACATGTAACAGCCTGTCAGAACTTGTAAGGACTACTATAAGTCCTCCCATGCCAGTGTAGTAGTATTAACCCATATGACTTCCTTCCAAAACAACAATCATAGTCAGAATATGAGTCATGAGACATCATGTCAAATGGGTAAGAGAAGAGTCACCGGAACTTACAACCACAAAAATTTCCACAATGTACAGTTTATGAGGATTTAGAAATACTTCCAATACAAATATTTGTATAACAGAATTTAGTAAAAATTTATACATTACTTTCTTGTATAAGTCACTGAGATGTTCTAATTGATACAAAAGTGTTTGATTCAGTTGTTTATTCATATAACTAATTTTAAAATAAGCTAAGTTTTAATTTTTCTCTAATTTTCTTCCAATTTTACATACATATAAGTATATGTATATTATATATACACAAAAGAGTAATATACCTATATATACACACATATGGCTACATATACATATATATGGGGAAAAAGTGTTTCTGTAATATTCTGCTTTTCTCCATTTAGTCCTCTTAGAAATCTAACACCAAACTTAGAGATTTCAACTAAACAAAACTCTAAGAGTTGTCAGGCTTTGTGTAAGAATCCTTCTTGTAAAATAGCTGTGATTGTTGTGTCAATTACCTGTGGTTGAATTGAGATTGTGACAACATTTTTATTTTCTCTACAACAAAGAAGTTATGGGAATCTTAACATTTTGAAAAATATATATTCATATTTATTTCATATACATGAAATTATATAGATGCAATTATGGCTTACCATTAATTTAACTAGTTACACACTCAAAGATAGCACATTTAATCTTTCCCAAATAACTTTGAATCACCTGAGACAAAACTTAAGCCATTTAATGCTAAATTAAATACTACATTTCTTCACAAATCTGATTTGTGTTGAACCTGTGACAGTGAAAGAGACACAACAGAAAAAAAACGTGTTTTTTTCCTAAAAAAATAGAACTATTCATATTTTTAACTGGATTGCCTCCAAAATCTTCGCTAACATGAAAAAGAGTAAGGGCATAAAGATCATAAATTATTTCACCTTCTGCATGTAGAAAAGTTAAATACTTTGAGTTTCTTTTTGTTATTTTTTAAAATTGTGAAGACTTTCTTGGTAATAACTTTGGTCCTCCTCTTATTACAAACTCATACTCAATCCCAACCATGCACAAAAGAAAAAGAAAATTTCCATAAACTCTGTGGAAAGGACATTGCATAGGATGAAATTTTAATCCAGTCTCTTTTTTGTCATCAAAATGTACAAAAATCATACACACACATACATACACATTCATGTGTACATGCATGCACTCATAATGCTTAGTGCAAAGAGAGAAATGGAAACTCCATGAGTAAATCAAAATAGTAGTCACTTTATTGAAAGGAAACACTAGATCCCTAAATATTAAGAAATACAAGGAATACCATGATACAGGCATAACTAAACTTGAATCAATAAAACTTACAAGGAAAAAGAGAAAATTCTACACAAAGTGTTGTTAACATACTACCGTTTTTTTTCTTCACCTTTTAAAAAGGATTGTCTTCAAAGAAATGCCAGTTAGATTTCTCTAATCACACTCCAGTTTATTTTTTATTTATTTATTTTTAATTATTTATACATACAAGCTGGGGTACAGGCCAGAGGCGTGGGGCGGCGAGAGGGTTCACCAGAGACAGAGTGGGGAGCAGAACAGGCAGATCACAAATACACTGCTGAGGGGAGCAGCGGGCGAGGCAGGAGAGGTCTGCCGCGCCATGTGGGATTCTCCTTGGCCGGGCGTCGAACTCGCGTCGCCGCTGACGACAGCTCCACAGCTCAGCGCTTAACCGCTGCGCCACCAGGGAGACCCTCTAGTTTATTTTTTTAACATTTACAAAAGAGTTTGTCACTATAGGTATATTTTAATTTTTTTCTTTGTTAACAAATTTATTTTGCATTTTTGTTTTAAGAACTCTAGATGTTGGTAAAAGCTGATAACAAAAATGAAATTTTGATATTTTGAAAACCGCCAAGACTGAAATGGCAAAAATAAATGAAAAGTAGACTTATAGAAAAGAATAAGGGGAGAAAAAAATAAAAACAAATTATGTGAGGGTTGACTTAGGAATTTAATATTTAATATTCTAAACTGCAGTTTATCAATCCTATTGACCCCTCAACATGTATCCAATTATGTTTACTTTTCCTCAAAATATATTCACTCTTAGTTACATTAACATAAAGCAAGATCACTTGGTATTAATGTGAAGATGTGGTAGAAGAGAGAGAGGACAGAGGGGTTAAAAGGGTCCATGTAATCAAATGAGTCATTAAAGAAAACTGCAATGACATAAGCAGCATAGAAACATGATTTAATCAGTGCAGTCAGTCTAAATTTGGATCACTTCAAATCACTACATTTGGTTCACGCAGAAACTGAGCTACAAGAATCCCCACTACTACAGAAAGGAGTATTCTTAACTTGAACGGTGTCATCTTATCCCTAAACCATATAGCAATGTAAACAAAGTTGCCTCAGTATAAATGATAAAAGATAAATACAAAAATGATGAGAAGGTGCAATACTATAAAAATAAAAGCTCTAATTTTATCTATCTTTGAAAAAACAAAACAAATAAAATGAAGACTTTTTAAATTACTCTGAATCTAAAAACTGTGTTTGATATATTTTTATCAATATCACTCAAATCATTATTTTCTCATATCGTTTTCTCTCCAATATTTAATATTTTATCATACTTGAAAGGTTTGGAAATGATGTAATGAGTATATTGAAGTTAACAGAAAGTTTTAAAATATAATTAATCAAATGAATTTCTGCAAACAAAATCCATGTACATCATCTCTTCATATAAAATATCCTCAGAAGTTGCCAAATAATAGATATAACATATCATTCACCTTGGCAGCAACATGAAGAACAAGTGAGTTTTTTTTATTAAATTATATTTAGAATCAAAATTGGTTTGACATGGAAGAGAAATGTACTGAGAAGAAAGTGTACAATTGACCTTAAAAAATAAGAAACATTCCTTTTTCACAATCTGACATTTCTGACTGCCAGTAGTAATATTTTTCCCTCATATGAGTTAGTGAAGCAATATTTTTCTAATATAGATATAATTTCTTGCAGCAGGATTTGATGAATAAATACAAATTTATAGAAATAAAATGGAAGATGCACTTAGCTATTTTTGAAGAATACAATGTCTACCTATGTATAGTAACTATATTATAATTATGAACAACCATTAAAAATATTTTTTATTCTTTCCATTATTGTGACTAGTGCTATGATGAACATGAGTGTACCTTTTGCTTTTTACTAAATTCACTAGTACTCCTGATTTTACCATATTAACCTATGAACTTCTAAATTTCCCAATTTCCATTTTTAAGCCTGAGCAGGGCTTGCCTTTGAGATTTGATGCTGTTTACTCTAGTGTACAATTTCATCTGCTGGCTGCCTCCAGGCATGAACTCAAAGTTTCCATGGATGACAGATGTAAGTGGGCTCCAGGAAACTGCAGGACCATGCTGTGTAAACATGCTTATAGAAAGTGATAATTTGATTCAGAATTAAGTAGTGTGGACCCTAAGGTCACTAATCATAAGGCTTCACCTAACTATGAAAAGGTCCTGGTGTGCCCTAAGAAGGATCCTGCCATAGGGCTGCTGGAAGCCCCTTCCCTCACCAACACCTGCTTTCAGGGATTTCACAGATGCTTCTGTGGCAGTTATCTCAGAAGTGATAAAGGAAACCCAAAGTTACATGCAATTATAGATGTAGGCTGGCATTCCATCATGATGTCTTTCCTCTAAGTGGCACATGAAATGTGTTGTGATTAGGGAGGATCATTTAGAGCACTGCCACCTAAAAGTTGCCTGAAACACACACACACACACACACACACACACACACACACACACACACACACACACACCCCTAAAAAATCTGGAAGATACTATCTACAGTCTGTTGACATTCCAGAATATATGTCCTCACAGATTCAGGGGCTATGCAGAAGGTCATTTTAACATAGATTTGTTTTCTATTGATCAAAGGCAATCACTTTCACAGGACCTTCTTGTTCTTCCTAAGCGGTCTCATGAGAAGATAGAGTGGAATTTCTTCTACATCAGACAGAACTTGTGTTTTTCCAAAAGGGGAAAACCTCAGTCACAGCCTACTCTCTCTGGAAAAACAGTTGCCCAAGTGGGCTCAGGGCTTTCCCCAATGTCAGCTGATCTCTCCATGCAGACCAGGTGGAAGAAAAAGCTCATAGGAAGGTGAAAGATGGATGAATCAACTCTTAGCAAATGTCAACAGCACCCATCTACTGAGAGGAGGAAGCAATGGGTAGAAGAATTAGCCTTGATTTGAGAGCCCCAGTAGAAGTCCTGATTTCAGTGTAAACTGTCTCCTTTTACCTACATTGTAAAGCTAATATGAAGGTCAAACATTATTTGTGAATGTATTTTTCAGATGAAAAATGTTTACCAGGGCCTCCCTGGTGGCACAGCAGTTGAGCGCTGCGCTGTAGAGCTGTCGGCAGCGTGCGATGCGAGTTCGACACCCAGCCCGGGAGGATCCCACATGGTGCGGCAGACCTCTCCTGCCTCGCCCGCTGCTCCCCTCAGCAGTGTATCTCTGATCTGCCTGTTCTGCTCCCCACTCTGTATCTGGTGGGCCCTCTTACCACCCCATGCCTCTGGCCTGTACCCCAGCTTGTATGTATAAATAAATAAATCTTTAAAAAAAAAAGTTTACCAGTGGAAGATATATAATTTTTTAAATAAATGAATACATTTAATTTTAAAAAGACCATTACTTATTTTACTAGCTCCACTTTACAGAAAGTTTGCAGGAGATAAATTTAAAAAAATTAAATATACATGAATAAACAACTATGGGCTTTATTTACAGATATAACATAAAATGGTGAACTGAGCATGCTGTCATTCCCAAGTCCCATGTAGTTTAGGATAACAGACTGTTTGCTCTGAGAGAGACATATAGCATCATCTATTTACACAATCACTCAATTATTTCATTGATAGCATTATTTGAACTACCATATTTTCCTAGGGATAAGATAGGCTTAAAGACACAGGGTTTTATCAGTTCTGGTCCTTTGAAAATCAGATGGAAAGAGAGAGATTAAGGACAGGAAATTTACTAGAAGAAACAGGAAGATGAATGCAAAAGGAAACATGTTACTGAGATTATTCAGTTTGCGTTACGGGCCTGACAGCTGTGAAAGAAGAAAGAAAATGGAGAACTGAACTGGAAAAGAATCAGAACACAGTGTTTTTCTGGGGGGTAAAATTCCCAGGTAACCTCAGATCAAAGAGTGCCCATTTGAGGAATCCTGCTCAGGCCTAGCTCTCATATCCATTTCATCAGTCACTGGGGAGCACCAGCGGGCTAGGACTTTTGCATAGTTGCTACAGCTTTCCAGAGTTACAGCAGCTGGGAGCTTTGTATTAACTACACAGCACATCATGTCTTTTCTTAAGACACAAATAATTGTATTTCAGTGGGCAAAGTACTTGAATAGACAGTTCTCCAAAAACATATATGTACACAAAATGGGCAATAAGCACATGAAATTTATTCAACATAGAGAGGGCTCTATTTATTTTCTTTCATTTATTTTTCTTTGTTTTTCAATTTAGCCAGCATATTTGTTTGTCTCTAACTAGATGCACTGCCATGGTGATGTTTCCTCATGAATTGAAATTGTCATGGTTCTTGCCTCCTCAAATCTCTAAAGAGGCTATTTAGGGAACTTAAATGCAAAATAACTGCTTCTTTGGTTATTAATGGTATCAGTGAGAGGAAAAAGTGAAGACTTCATGTAAAAAGTCAATTGTTGGGTTATCCGTCAGTGTTAATTTTTATAGTAGAGAGAGAATAGGTGATAAGAAACCCCTATTTATCATTTGTAAGGGGGGGGATGTACAGGCATAAATAGTTTTATTGTGCTTTACTTTATTGTGTTTTATAGATAGTGTAATTTTTACAAATTGAAGTTTCATGGCAAACCCGAGTCAAGCTGGACTACTGGCACCATTTTTCTAATAGATTGGGCTCATTCTGTCTTTGTGTCACATTTTGATAATTGTTAAAATAATTTAGATTTTCACTTTATAAACCTGTTGTGATCTTTAATCAATGATATTTGATGTTACAATTGTAATCATTTGGGGGTGCCAGAAACAGCATCCACATAAGAAGCAAACTTAACCAATAAGAATTGTATGTGCGTGTTTTTACTACTCCACCAACTGATCATTCCTTCCAATTCTTTCCCTTTCTTTGGGATTCTCTGTTCCTTGAGACATAACAATATTGAAATAAGACCAAGTAATAGAATGACTTCTAAATGCTCAAGTGAAAGAAACAGAGTATGTTTTACTTTATAGCAAAAGCTAGAAATTATTAAGCTTAGTGAGGAAGGCACGTTGAAAACTGAGATGAGCTGAAAGTTAGAGCTCCTACCTTAAACAGTTAGCCAAGTTGCAAATAGAAAGGAAAATTTTTTGAAGGAAATTAAAAGTGCTAGTCCAGTAAACATACAAATTATAAGAAAGCAAAACAACTTTATTGCTAGTATGGAGAAAGATTTAGTAGTCTGGATAAAAGAGCAAACCAACCTCAGAATTCCTTAAACCAAAGCTTAATTCTGAGTAAATACCTGGCTCTTTTCAATTCTGTAAGTGAGGAAACTTAAAAAAAAAAAAAAAAAAAAAAGCTGAAACTAGCAGAGATTGGTTCATAAGGTTTGAAGAAAGAAGCCATCTCCATAACATCAAATTGCAAGGTGAGGTAGCAAATACTGATTTAGAAGCTGCAGTAATTTATCCAGAAGATATGGCTAACATTATTGATGAAGATGGCAACACTACACCACTACACATATTTTTCAATATATATTAAACCACCTACCATGAAAGATAATATCTAGGACTTTTATAGTGGGCACACCTGAGCCAGAGACTAGGCTTATAAGTGGAAGAATTAGAGCAACAGCAGCAGTAGCAGCAGAAAATGAAGCATGGAGCAGAGGACTGTTTGGGGTGCAGCGGAGACCACAGCATGCTGCCAAATTGCCTACAAAATAGTGGAGATTTGCCGGAGGCTGGAAAGCCCCCTGGTCCCCAGGCCCCATTGTCTGCCCTGTATCTGGTTGCCTCTCTACGAGAAACCATTGAAAGACTGCCAAAAGCCACTGAGGGCTCCAGAACTCCTTCCCTTTAGACTCATCTGAACAGCTCTATAGAGAACCTGTGTCCCTTGTGTCTTTCCTACCACTACATGTATGTACACTTAAAATGAAAACAAAACAACTTTAAAAAACAAAAATAAGAATGTTTCCCATAGTTCCATGGAAATATTTACCACCTTTATAGCCTTATCTTCTTTTGCTATACGAATGATTGTTCTTCCTAAGATACACATCTTGATGTTCACATTTGAAAATATAATAAAAAAATGACAGATGATCTTCCTTCCAATTTTGAGACAAAAGGTTTTATAATAAATCCTGTTTTCTCTAGAGGACTGGATTACATTATAATGTCTTGGCACATTTTGAGGAAAGGAAAATCCTGGCACAAATCTTATTTCTGAGAGAGGTTCAACATAACAGATACCTAATTAATATTTGAAACACAACAGTTCACAACCCACCACTGACTGCTAACATACCGGGACATTACACTATAACTTTAGTGTCATTGTATCTTCAGAATATCAATTTTTCCTTTTATCTTTTAATAGCCATTAGGAAAATAGAAACTAGTTGTAGCAACTTTTTTTATGACAGTAATTTTTTCTTTTTTTTTTAAAGATTTATTTATTTATACATACAAGCTGGGGTACAGGCCAGAGGCGTGGGGCGGCGAGAGGGTTCACCAGAGACAGAGTGGGGAGCAGAACAGGCAGATCAGAAATACACTGCTGAAGGGAGCAGCGGGTGAGGCAGGAGAGGTCTGTCATGCCATGTGGGATTCTCCCCGGCTGGGCATCGAACTCGCATCGCTGCTGCCGACAGCTCAACCGCTGTGCCACCAGGGAGGCCCTATGACAGTAGTTTTAACCACAGGATTTTTTTTTTTTTTAAGATTTATTTATACAAGCCGGGGTACTGGCCAGAGGCGTGGGGCGGCGAGAGGGTTCACCAGAGACAGAGTGGGGAGCAGAACAGTCAGATCAGAAACACACTGCTGAGGGGAGCAGCGGGCGAGGCAGGAGAGGTCTGCCGTGCCAAGTGGGAATCTCCCGGGCTGGGCATCGAACCCTCATCGCGTGCTGCCGACAGCTCCACAGCGCAGCGCTCAACCGCTGCGCCACCAGAGAGGCCCCTTAACCACAGGATTTTTATTTTGTAAGAATGAATCACATTGCTAAATTCAATTCAGCTGGTCATTCCTTATTCTTTCAATTATTGTTGACAACAGAAATGTATGGTTACCTAATGTAGCTTACAATAATATGCATTCTATGTGACATGCTTTTAGTCAGACTCTATAGAATCCATTATAATATTTTATAATAGCTAAAAATGTATAAATAATCTTTAAATCTCACAAGAGATTTATCCTATAAATACTATTCTTAGCATTTGTGGGACAACTATATAACCTTTAAATTTAACTTATCAAAATATATTTAATGATATGTTCTCTCAGAACAAACTGACAATACAGGAAGTAAGAAGAGCAGATTATAAAATAGTGTGATCTCAGTATTTGGAGAAAATCAAAGGATATATATGAGTAAACAATGGAAAACTAAACATCAATGAGACTAATAATTTATGAGCGGTACTATTGTTGCTGAATTTAATTATTACTTTTAATCTTTAATAATTTTAATTTTCTATGAGAATATATTTAGTGTGAAATCAAAGAGGAATAATCCTATATTATGTTCAATTTTAGTTCAATCTTTCCTTTTTTTTCAAATCCCTGAAAGTGATAAAATCGTCACATGTCGGGCTTCCCTGGGGGCTCAGCGGTTAAGCGCTGTGCTGTGGAGCTGTCAGCAGCAGCGATGCGAGTTCAACGCCAGGCGGGGGAGATTCCCATATGGCGTGGCAGACCTCTCCTGCCTTGCCCACTGCTCCCTTCAGCAGTGTATTTCTGGCAATCTGCCTGTGCTGCTTCCCACGCTGTCTCTGGTGAACCCTCTCGCGGCCCCAGGCCTCTGACTGTACCCCAGCTAGTATGCATAAATAAATAAATCTTTTAAAAAAAGGCACTAGAAAAAAAAATTGTCACATGTCCTTGTACTTAGCTATATGTACAACTTAGCATTCCTTTGCCTCATTTTTTATTATATCAGAGTAATTATTTACAGCTTTATATCTAAAGCTGTCACTAAAGAGTTGAGTACTAAAATATTACCCAAATGTGTAAAGATTGGATTTCACAGCAAATTTCTTTCTTTTTTGTAGTATTATTTGATATGCATTATAGTCGGAACTAAAGATTCTAATGTGCTCCAAAATAGCAAACAATTCCTCCTTAATTGATTAGAGAAGATTTGATAGATTTCATTCATGAGATTAATGCAAATAAAGTGTTTATATATCCTTTATTATGGGAAACTTATTTTGAAATTTTTAAATAGAAACTTACTCATGTAAGCATAGAAAATTTACTTCCAATATTTGTTTAAAAATAATATATTGTATACTCTCATGGGATAAAAATAGAACCATGTATTAGTATAGCACAATCTGTACTATATTGGGTGAAAGTAAAAGCTGTATTGTAAAAATGGATATTTACTAATTGGTAAGCTTAATCTCCATTTTAGTGCTCCTCCTCAAAGGCTAACAAGCCCTTCAAATATAAATAGTAATTGGCATTTCATTATTTTTAAGGGCATTTAATATGATTGTTGTATCCAACATTTGGTTGGTGGAAAAGAAGATTACAGTTTTTTAATGTATTCTTTGGGAATTAGTCATTGAATTCCAAATCCAAATATGCCTTGAAAGTATTAATGAATGCATGATGTACACAAGGTATAAAATGTAACGTTCTATTAGAAACACCTGAACTAAAGGAGGAAGAACAATCAAATTGTATTTTTATTTGTAAAAGGTATTTCTTTGATTAAAGTCTAGGGAAAACTTAGTGATGTTCATATTCTTAGAAATCATTTAAACTTAAATTTATCAGTGTAATTTTGTAAAGAATTATACCAATCACCTATTAATATGGAATCAATTAATGAGATACATGAGCAAATGAATTTATTTATAAATAACACATGTCACAGTTACAATATTTGAATTATATCAATCTGTCCCTTAAATTTTCTCTTGTAATTAAGTACATGCATAGATCATAATACCTTATGGATTAAACTCTTTAGCTTAGTTTTATTTACTCTTTTCTTATTTCTCATTAGTAATAATAAAACATCAAAATTAAATTTATAGTATAATTTGTATAGTTCACCTGGGCTATCTGATCGTAGAATTATATCTAGCACTAATGAGGCCTTTCATAACTAGTTGTTGAATTATTGTATAACTATAACCTTTTTCTGAAAAGCAAAAGTCTTATAGTCTAGTAGTTACAAACATTTTAACTTAGAGAAAGCTTGGAATAATTTGAATAAAGAGGTTTTTATACTTAAAATTACTTATTTTGTCATAAAAGACATTAAAATTCTGGGGTTTTTTTAATGAAAATTCTCTGTCTTTCTAGCATATTTCCTTCCAGTTTTCTCTTCTGGACAGTGTATGTCACTAGGGTCCAGTATTCATAAAAGTAAGCTCTGAACTTATCTTCCAGGGTCTGGTTTTTGATCCTGTCACCTCTTAGGTATGAGGAAAACAGAATGATATAAACTATGTACCTTAAAATGTTTCATCTCTAAAACTGATATGAAACATTTGTCTATGAGACTATTATACCATCGCTGAATTAATATATGTAACATATATACAGAGTTCTAGTTATCAATATGTTAGGTATAGTTATGATCTTAGTGGTTATGATGATTTTGATATTTATATCTCCTGAAAGAAAATGACTACAAAAGGCACGGGAAAATAGATTTAATTCAGAAAAAACTACTTTTTTTTTGAAGATTTATTTATTTATGCATACAAACTGGGGTACAGACCAGAGGTGTGGGGCAGTGAGGGGGTTCACCAGAGACAAAGTGGGAAGCAGAACAGGCAGATCAACGGAAACACACTGCTGAGGGGAGCTGCGGACAAGGTATGAGAGGGCTGCTTCAACATGTGGGAATCTCCCCCACAGGGCGTTGAACTCATATCATCGGCCCTGCTGACAGCTCCACAGGGCAGCGCCTAATCACTGCGCCACTAGGGAGGCCTGAAAAAACTACTTTTTAAACCATGGGACACTATAGAGTTATAAAGATGAAATACTGTCATATGTTACAATATGAATGTATATAGAGGAAATGATGCTTAATGAATAAATAGGGAAACATGGATACAGGCTCAGTCTCTATGGAAAATAGCATGGAGCCTTCTGAAAATACTAAAAATAGATCTACCATATGACCCAGTAATTCCACTCTTAGGTATCCTAAAGAATAATTTTTAAAAAATGAATTTTAAGGGAAACTTGTGCTCCCTGGGTTCACTGCAGCTCTATTTGCAACAGCCAAACTATGGAAACAACCTAAGTGCCCAAATACAGATGAGTGGATCAAGAAGATGTGATGGATATAAACAATGGACTACTCAGCTATCAAAAAGGTAAACAATTGCCATCTGGAGCAACATGGATGGAGCTAAAGGGGATTATGCTAAGTAAAATAAATCAGAAGAAGAAAGACAAGTATCAGATGGTGTCACTTATACATGGAATATAGAAATGTCAAAGGGTCAGATAGAGCTAACCTAACAACAAATCCGAGAAGCGGACCATAGAAATGAGGCTACTAGAGGTCAAGGGGGAGGGGTGAGAGCAAAGTGAGGAGGGAGCAGACTGTGAGGAGGGACTGTGGGTATTTTGGTGGTGGCTGTGATGTAATAGCAACAGCTAAAGGGGGAGTTCCTATATGTCTAAAATACATTGTTACCTTAATAAAAATGTTACAGTGTTTGGTTCCACTCATATTTGGTATGCATAGAAAACAAACTACTGAGCTAAATAAAATAAACACCTATTAGTTGTTACCAGAAAGGGACAAAAGCTGTTGCTAAATTTAAAAAAAAAAAAGGGGACAATAACATGGTGAAGGATAGATCTAGACTGTTAGTGGTCAAGTTAATTCAGTATATATGTCTATTTATTCTCAAGGATGGACACCCAAAACATAATGTTATACTGCAATTCTACTTCAATAAAACAGAAAAAAAACTGTTTAAAGAATTATAAATAAATGTGTGAAAACCAAGTTTTAGTATTCCACTTATATGGAGTAGTATCTAAAATCTTTTGGGAATTGAAATTAAGCCTTTGGGCTCCACACAGGAAAATGCATATGTTTAGTTAAACACAAAATCATATGTAAACTGTGTGCTGATTCACATTATCTTAACCCCACTCAGAGATTTTTTTTGCAATTTAGAATTCAGAATCAATGATACCGAAAAGCAATTTTCAGCAAGAGTAGGCTGTATACTCCAGCATCAATGCTACGCTGATTGTAAAATTTATTTTGGTCTCAATTTCCCTTTATTTAAACTGGGGATAACTATATTTTGTCTCAGTTCTTACTAGTATATTTATATGGTTTTACAAGCACGAGGATTGCATGATAGAACATATTAGAATGTTCCAGAATGTTTTATTTTCTATTTATTAATAGAAGCTATCTTTGAAAAAAATTTAGAACTACAGAGAAATTAAGGAAATAGTATAGATTTCCACATATCCTCTCATACAGTTTATCCCATTATAGTTAATTAAAATATCCTTAGTTCCTACATGATATACTTTTTTCTGTTCTAGACTCTCATCCAAGATATCACATTACATTTTAAAAATAGATTACATTTTGTCTTTTGACTGTGACAATTTCTAAGACTTTGTTTTGATAATCTTGACAGCTTGAGGAGTGTTCAAAGATGTATTGTAAGAGGCCTGTCAGTTGAAACTTCTCCCTTAATAAGACTGGACTCACGAATTTTGGAGTCTACAAAATTTTTAATTAAACTCTTTTCTGAAGACAAGACTTCAATTAGTCCTTCCCTGCTACTTTCAGAAAGTCATCTCACTGATCATTAAGTGGTTTTCTCCAATTAAGATATTTTCAATGTAGAGATGGCAAACAGGCCCATGAGAAATGCTTGATCACTTATCTCCAGCAAAATACAAATAAAAACCATATCGAGATAATGCCTCAGTGATAATGATCCATGTATAAATAACAGGAATCAGCAACTGTTGGTGAGGGTGTGGAGTAAAAGTAATTCTTGTCTACTGTTGGAAATGTAGACAGTCAAGCCTCTATGAAAAACAGTATGGAAGTTTCTCAAAAAATTGAAAATAGATCTACCATATGATCCAGCAACTCTGCTTTTAAGTATCTATGCAAAATTTATAAAGAACACTAATTCAAGAAGATATATGCACTCTTATTCATTGCAGACCTATGTACAATAGCCAATGTGTGAAAAAAAAGCTAAGCGTAGGTCTGCTAAACTTAAGCAGCCTGTTGGGCCACCATTCTTGTTACCTGTAGTTCTGCATTCCTATACAAGGTCAGAACTACCCGGTCAATCAGTTATAGGCAAACCTTACAAGGTGCCTTTCAAATTAATCAGGAGCAGAAAGCTTGATCACCCTGGGAAGGCTATGCATCATGAGGTATGACCGGGAATGCCTGGGGGGCTAGGAACCAATGTATGACAAAGGGCCCCAGAAGCTGAGCAATGGAAGGCCTTATTGATAAGATTAGAACCATGGCTGGGGTTCTGAGGCATGGTTTTGACTACAACACTTGATTGTCAAGCAGATAAGAATTATCCGGTCACCCGACTCTCATGTCCCTCCATAGCTCCAGATGAAAAAAAACATTCTTTAGTTTCACCCATATTTTTCTCTTTGTCCTCCTACCCCCAAGTAACTGATGCTATATGGCTAGTCTATTACTAAAAAGGCCAGGATCTTGCTCATTCAGCAGCATGCTGCATTATGTAGCCTGCTCCACCACTCTGGTGCATCAGTATGGTGTTGCCCAATGCAACAGCTAAGTGCTCAAGGACTGAGTGCACTAAGGTGTGGTGATATATTTAACAATCATTGAGAACTATGGTGTGGAGGAAGAGAGGGGGAAAGAGAGTTGTAAGATGTAAAGCAGTACTGAAAATATTTTCCCAATTGTTATCAACTGATTTTTATACATAACAGCATTCATAGCTTGACATTCATAAATTGATGTACACATCAATGTAATCTATACTTTTCCTTCTATATCTTCACTGTCCAGAAATTTATGCCTTAGCTGGTAATGTAGTAGAAATATAGGAGGGTCTTAAAAAAAATAGCTGAGAGAGACACTCAGAAACTTTGATCCATAATTCTCCACTGGAACTTATGTAGTACCAGATGATTTTGACACCGTATATCCAGAGACAGGCATTTTGAAACTAAAACCCTCATCACTTATCAAAATGTAGTGAATTGTTAATTATAAATCAATGCTGTCGTGAAAAAATATAATTCCATTATAATACCAATGATCCTCAAGTTTCCTCTTTTTAAAAAACATGTTTATTACATGAGTATCTACTTTCAAACCCAATAACATTTTTGGCAATTATACTCCTCCATTGCCAGCCAATATAAATTTTCTAATCAAAAATACACATCTATGTTAATAACTACAGGTTCAGTGCACTATACATACAATTCTTCAGCTATAAATAAGTCTGCCTTAGTTATAGGAATATAAATATTAAGTATCATTTTGCCACAATAATTATCAAAAGATAAACACTTATGTTTTAAATATTTTTTTTTCTTTGATAACAATTTCTAGGGTATTTTTTAATATTTATTTACTTATGCATACAAGAGCTGGGGTGGAGGCCAGAGGTGTGGGTTGGTGAGAGGATTCACCAGAGACAGAGTGGGGAGCAGAACAAGCAGATTTATCGAAGTACACTGCTGAGGGGAGCAGCAGGCGAGGCAGGAGACCTAATTTCAAGGTTGTTTTTTTTTTCTTAATTTAATAGTTTAAGATATTCTGGAAAAGACATTTAGAAAGTATGAACATACGAAGGAATATGTATTTAAGAAAGAACGCAGGTATTAGGGAACAACCCGAGAAATTGAGAATACTTTCACAGAAATAAAAGCTGTGGAATTAATCTTTAAGAAGAAAGCAAGGTAAAAGTACAAATCTAAAATGACCTTTGAAAATCGTGAAGTTAACAATTCTCCACATCATTAAACTTTTTATATAAAATTTATTTTACAGCCAAGTAAGGAACATATATGCTACACTTTGAAAAACTGGATTAATATTAAGTCTTTGGATAAGCTATCTTCATTTTCCCCTACAACACATCTGCATACATGCTTTAAAATTACCTGCATGATAGAATGTATTCAAAGTGTTCTGTACTTAAACACTATAGAGCAGGACAGAACAATAAGGAGTTTTATAAATGATAAATTATAGTTTCCCTTCCCCCACCCAGAGATACATTAAGGAATCTTTGAAAAAACACAATCCTCAAATGATGTGATTTCAAGACTTAAGAGATGATCCACTTATTACATAAATGTGTTGCAAGAACTGAACATTCGCTTGCCTCAGGTAGCTCTCTCACAAAGTACCTTTCAAGTCATCTATCTCATACGAATACCAGAGTAAACTGGTAGAAAGAGGAGAGTGGTATCTATTTTTTTTTTTAGGTATCCATATCAACTATTTTTTTAACTTCTTGAATTTAAGATTCATTTTTGGAGGAAGAAATAAAGAAAAAAGGTAGAATAGCTAAAGAAACAAGAAATATACCCCAATATTACTATAATTATAACATCTGCTATATACAGAGATTGCCCTAGTTTGAAATTAATTACATGATTAGGATACTATGATATTATTATCTATAATAAATAATATTTGACTCAAACCACTGGTTCTAGTACAGTGCTTGTAAAACCCTTGAAACTTCCTAAATGATGAGAGCATATGGGTATATATTGTTATTTTAATGAGGTGGCTTTTGGACCACAACTAAGGTGGAAGCTGGTTGCCAGTGGAGCCAACCACATGATTAAACAGTTGGAAATTTCAGTGTCCCATCCTTCCCATCCCCAAACTCCAGAGAGACAAGGGATTATTGGTTGAATTAATTACCTATGTCTAATGAGTTCATCAATCATGTCTATGTAATGAAGCATCCATAAAATTACAAAAATACTGGGTTTAGAGAGCGTCTGGCTTGATGAAATTTAGTCTTGAGTGATACTAGAAACTCACTCGTTTCCCTATGCCTTGCCTTATGCTTCTCTAACACCCGTCTGTTCCTGAGTTATAGATAGCCTTTTAACGTAAACTTACAGGTAATACAGTAAATATTTATTTGAGTTCTATGAGTTGTCCTAACAAATTTATCAAACCTGAGGTAGGTTCTGGAAGAGGGGGAAACTCGGACTTATAAAGCCCATGATTTAAAGCACAGGTGACACCTGGGCTTGGGATCAGTAATTGTAGTTTAGAGGGAGACTTTCTTGTATGACTGAGTCTTTAACCTGTGAAATCTTACTCAATCTCCGGGTAATGGCATCAGAATTGCTTTGAATTGTAGGGCATCCAGGTTGTGTCTAAAGAGTTGTTTGTTGGTATGGGAAACTCCCCACCCTTCCTCACTGGAATTCTTCTCAGAACACCACAGAGATACTAAATGTAATTTAGTGATTTTTACCTAGGGGGCATTTCAGGAGAATTAGGATTAACCTTTAATTAATTATGATTACTTAAGGGGCCTCCCTGGTGGCGCAATGGGTTAAGTTTCAGCAATACGGAAGCTACTGGCAGCCACTGTAGCACGAGTTCAATACCCAGCCAGGGAACTTCCCACATGGCACAGAAGACCTCTCCTGTCTTGCCAGCTGCTCCCCTCAGCAGTGTATTTCAGTCGATCTGCCTATTCTGCTCACCACTCTGTCTATGGTGAATCCCCTCAATCCCCTACACCCCAGCTTGTATGCATAAATAAATAAATCTTTGTAAAAAAAAATTGTGATTACTTGACCAAACTTTCATCTTTGTTTTTTATTTAATATCATAGTAAATTTCTCACAAACATTCTTTGGTTTTTGGTCATATTTTCATTTCTCTGGCTCTATAAACTAGCAGTCTCAAGGTTAAAACACTTGTAATTTTAACAATGCATCATTGCTTCAGCATTTTGAGGTCTATTCTTCCAAGTTGGTTTTATAAGAAAAGAGAAATTTAATTTAGCTGGAAATTTTTTTATGAATTCTGTTTTTACTGCTAATTTACTGATTTACTGGCTTATACACAATTTGATATTGATATTACCAACTTTATATAGCTATATGAATTCAATCAAGTAATATTTCTAAACATTATATATGTATATTAACATATTTCATAGGAAAAAAAATTACATTGTATTCTTTTCCAAATACATATTTGTAAAAATTTCACAACTTTTGTTTTGAGTAATCTAACATTTACATTCAATAAATAAATGGTGTAAAAAAATCTTGTATTCAAAACCTTGTTTTACCACTTAGATGGGCAATATGTTAAATTTTGGTAACTTCATTGTCCAATAGGTATACCTAGGGATACCAGGTTGCTGAGGTGTTTAATTAAGATTTTACATAAGAATTAGTGCTTGGCAGTAAAATGACATCCAAGTAATAGTAAATATAACTAAATGTCATTTAAACATTAAAATTGAAAGGGTCAAATAATAGCACATAAAACATTTACAAATTTAAATTGAAAGGCTCAGTAGTAAATAAACCTACGTGATTTTTAAAAGTTAAAGTTAGTTTTTTGAGAAATGATATGTGTGGGTTAAAAAAAATGTTAGGCGAATTTTTGTTTTACATAATTGTTTGGTCAATGATATCATTCATGGAAACACCATAAAGACTCTGACCTAAAATGATGAAATTATAAGTCTGATTTTAAATAAAACAGAATTGAAAATGTCATCGAAATATCCAAAAGTGGATGTCAAGTAACTAATGAGATATCATAGGTCAATGCATTAGAATTATTTCTGGCATAATGATGATTATTTTAATGCTGTAGTTTTCATTATTGTTGCTAACAGATTCCAAGCTTAGAAGATGAGTTTAAATAGGAAAAGTAAATTTTTAAGTCATAAGTACAGAGGCTCAATAACAAAGATATTTATGGGCTGAATCTCAAATTGTCCAATACTCGGCAAAAATAATGTCCTCTATCAGTTGTTTCATGTGAGCATTTTAAAAGAAAATGACTTTGTTCATAGCATCTCTCTGAGGCTGAGGGAAATCTCTGTGGGAGAAAGTTGTAGTCTGACATGTAACGCCTGTCTGCGAAAATGCTGCCCACTGTTAGGGCAATAAGATCTTCCTTGAAGAGGGATTCAAGCACTGAGTGACCATAACCACCACACTCCTAGTTAGGTATCACCACATCTACCATACTCTTAGGTAATATTGTTTAACCTGATTGTTCCTAAGTCACTAATATTCTCTAGCTATTGGATACGCTGTGGGAAGCACTATAATAGTCCCTTTTAAAAACTGTATATGATAAATGTTATATAAACTTGGGAGGAAGAAATAAAACTGTTTTTATTCACAGGTGATATTATCACCTATATAAAAAAATCCAAAAGCACTCCTAATAAGACTTTCAAGATAAGGGTTAATGTATAAAAGTCAATCTTTTACTATAAACCACTAGCTTAAAAAAAAAAAAAGAAAACGGGTATAAATCTAACAAAATGTGTAAAAGATAGGTGTTCCTCTATTTAAAGAAAACTGTAAAACTGATAAAATATATCCAGAATAAATAAGTGGAAAGATATTCTAAGCTCATAAGTAAAAATAGTCAATATTGTAAAGATGCCATTTCATCCTAATTTGATATAAAGTCAAGATAATATCAATCAAAATCCAGGAAATTATTTTGTGGATATTGATAATTTGATGCTGAAGTTTATTCTGGCCTTTATTAGCTATAGAATAGAGAACAAAACATTGCAGGAGAAAGATGAATTTGAAGAACTGATATTACCTGAATTCCTTATATCCTATAGCAATCAAGACAATGTGGTAGGGCAAAAGAATAGACAAAAAGATTGATGGAATTCAGCAGAGAACCCAAAAATATACCCACATAGACTGATCTTTGACGAAGGAGCAAATGCAGTACAATGAAACAAAGAAAAACTTTTTGAAATATGGTGCTGGAGCAACTAGAAATCTACATGCAAAAGAAAAAAAAAATCTACACACAGAACGTATAGCCTTTGCAAAAATTAGGTCAAAGATCTAAATATAAAATATATGAAATCAAAACTATAAATAGTTTAGAAGACAACATAAGAGAAAACCTAGATGAACTTGAGTATGGCAATGACTTTTAAGTCCATAAAGCACAGACACAACTCATGAAAGAAATAATCCATAAATTATACTTTGTTATACTTAGAGACTTCTGCTCTGCAAAAGACTGTCAAGAGGAGTGAAAAGTCAAGTCAAAGACTAGGAGAAATAAATTCCAAAAGACACATTTGACAAAGAATTGGTATCCAAAATGCCCCCCAAAAATCTTAAACCTCCATCATAGGAATTTAAACAATTTAAACAATTTAAGCAATTTAAACCCATAGGAAAGCAATTTAAACACAATTAAAGTTGTGGACCAAAGAGGTAATAACAGTTCATCGAAGAAGATATACAGTTGGAAAACATGTAAAAAGGTGTTCCTCATCATATATCATTGTGGAAATAAAAATTAAAACATCTAATAGATCTATTGGAATGCCTAAATTCTGGAACTAAATGTAGATCAGGATATTGTATAACAGAAACTTTTGTTCAGTGCTGGTAAGAATGCAAAATGGCAGTCACTTTTGAAGACAGTTTGGCAACGTCTTATAAAATTAGACATGCTTTTACTATTCAATCTAGCAATAGTACTCCTTGGTATTTTCCCAAGGAGTTGAAAATATGCATCCATACATAAACCTGAATAGTTGAGTAGCTTTATTCATGATTGCCAAAACTTGGAAGTAACTAAACTGTCACTCAGTAGGTGAATGGAAAAATAAACTGATATAGTCAGACAATGGAATATTATTTGGCATTATGAAGAAATGAGCTATCAAGCTATGGGGGAAACAAATGCATATTAATGTGGAAAATAAGCCAAAGTGAAAAGGTTACATGTGTATGATTCCAACTACATGACATTTTGGAAATAACAAAACTATGGAGACAGTAAAAAGATCAGTAATTACCAGGGGTTAGGAAGGGAGGAAAAAATAAGCAGAAAACATTTTTTTTTCTTTTAGGAAGTAAAACTACTTTGTATGAAACTGCAATGGTGAAATCATGCCATCATAAATTTTTTCGAACCCATAGCATGTGCACCATGAAGAATAAATCCTAACAGAAAACTTGGACTTCACGGTGATAATGATGTCATTGTAGTTCTTCATTTGTATCCAACATATCATTCTGGTGAAGTGAGTTGATGTGAGGAGGCTATGCATGAGTTGGGGCAAAGGGTATATTGTAAATCTCTTTACTTTCTACTTAATTTTTCTCTATGTGAAGCTGATCTAAAGATAGTCTAATAAAACAAAAAAGATGTTTGTTTCAACACTTTTTATAATGAAGAGTTGGAAGCAACCTAAATATCCATGAATCAAGGAGTAAATGAATAAAATATGATTCATACTGTGGTAGATTGTAAATTTGGTTCCAAATTCTTACCCTTTCTAAATCTATGCAGAACAAACAATGTGATGTGGCAAACAGTCTTGACAAAAGCTGAAGTCTGTTTCTCAACTCCTTAAATGTGGTTTGGCGATGTGACTTCCTTGGCTGATGTAATGTTAACAATCTTTGAAAGAGAATTGTGAACAATTCTTGCACACTGGGGCTAGTTCTCTCTCTGTACTTGGAACCTGACACACCAAGTGAATGTCCCTGAGCCAACCATCTGGAGGATTAAAGGCCATGAGTAGGACTGAGACCACTGGCTAACAGCTGCCAACCTCCAAAGTGGCCATCCTGGATAATCCAGCCACCAATTGAATTGCCAGCTGACCACGGATTCATGAGAAAGTTTATCAGTGATCAATCAAGTTGGATTAGACTGAAAAGAACTATGCAGCTGACCTTTTAAAGCCACTATGTTTGTGATGGTTTGTTTCAAAGCAATATATAACTGATACTCATTCATAAAAGGAAAGACTATGGAGTAATTTGAAAGAGGTGAATGTATGCCTATTAGCATGCTGACATGGAAAATTTGCTGAGACAAACTAATAGGAAAGTAAGATCTTATAACTACAACTATCCTACAGTTATATATATATATATATATATATATATATATATATATATATATATATATATATATCCTATAGTTACATATTTATTTATATATATATATATATATATATATATATATATATATAAAACTTTCCTTTTAAAAAGGTTATACATGGTTTATGGGTCATGAAGATAATAAACTTATCTATGCAAAAAGTTGCTTCGTTGCCTTCAAACAAGTTATGAAAAATCTTTTGTTGTATATGGAAAAGTAACAAGATAAACCTTAGCTTCCCAGATCAGAGAGATCCATCTTCTGTAAATTACTGACTTTTCTATCAGTAATTACTGTCTCTGTATTCACCTCTTCTCTCTCACCTTACAGGCAAACAAAAGCAGAAAACTATCCATTTATTCATTTGAGGAAATTCACTCTTAAGAAAAATACATTTAAAATAACAACAAAAAATATTTCCAAATTGTACTAAAGACTCAATTTTATCTTTGATTTTTCTTATGTTTGTCAAAAAGAACAGAAACAACCACTTCAAATGAAACACTACCATGAGAATATCTTCAGATCATTTTATTCTTAACTGAGGAAATAAGGCCATGCTCTTTTGTTTTACATTCCTAAAAGCAGACTGATTTTCTTCAAAATAATCTATGTTTAGAAATAAGAAAACACAAACCTCAGAAAAGCACAATAATAAAGGATATGCTATTTAATATAAACTCCCACAGAGTAATCTGGCAAACATGCATGAACCTATTTTGCCAAGGTCTATGAATCATCAGCTTAATACTACTAAATGTTTTTTTAAACCAAAAATTACTCTTTTGAGGCAGAAGAGAATATGACTACAATTAATCAGAAATAAAACCACCTTAAAAGTTAACACTGCCATTGTTTATAAATGCTTTTGTTTATTTTTTTTCTACAAAAAGGCAAAAGTTCAGAATAAACTGAAAGGCATGTATATACTTTTAATTGCTTGTTATTAAACAAGGGAGAGTAGGAGAAAATTTTCTTAAATTCTTACACACTGTTAATTTGTTCATTCAACTGGCATGTATGAAGTTTCATATATTTTGTAATAGTATAGAAAATCATGTTGCTTTACCATATGTAATGACTAAGTTTAGAAAAGACTATCTCTGGAAAAGACCAGTAAGTGATCAAAATGAGTCTCTATGAAATCAATAGAGATAAAACTATAAATAGGTTCTTAGATAACTTTTAGGAATAAAATAATTGCATTTAATGTAATAATGTCTTCTCCACAGTTTAGAACCAATATTTCTAAGTTTCTAATATCTTTATAAATTCTAGGCATGGTATCTGACTTAATTTACTATAAATATTTTATATAAAAAATTCATTTTAGATTATACAAGTTTTGCTGAATTCTAACATGACATTTTATGAGTTTCAGAAGTCAATTTTTTCTTGGAGAGCACGTCTCTGAAATTACATTATTAATTGGGGCAAAATATGAATTCCTTTTCACAGAGTATGAGGGCTGTTTATATATGACTTGGTAGAGAGAAAGATTATTAGTTTACAAAACTGTGTTACTGTATATGATTTAGAAGAACAGGTTCACACCTCTTTAGATCTATGTTACTATACATTACCATAATATATACAATAACTTATTTTGCATAAAATATTATACATACTCATAAGTAATTTATACTAAAATGTATAAATTATTTTATATGCATTATATAATGTATGTTATATGTATATGTAGGTATATGTGGTAATGCATTTGTGGGAAAAGAAAACATCTTCAAATTCTTTTGTACTACATTAACACAAATTCTGAATTTCTAAAAATAAACTAAATTTCTAAAAATATACCACTTTCTTATTGTTTTATCTAAATTATTTCTTCTTTCACAATATCAATCCCAAAGCAGGTTTTTAAAAATACATGTCATAAAAATTAATGTGAATGGATTTATTCATTAGTTTTGTATAAATACCAAATAGAAATTCTAAATTAAAAAAAAAAAGGTAATATGTAAATATTGTGTAATTTTCGGTAATACTTTAAGAATTTTACAGCGAAGATGTCCGTCTGCAACACATCAGTGTGTACCAAAATATCGACTAGAACAAATTCTTTCAAATTAGCTATTATCATTCAAAGTTTTAGACTGAAATAATTGCAATGAAGAAGAATCAGTTACAAAGAAACAAATTATGACAATGAGGAAGACAGTCCAGAAGTAAACATAGATATGCAGGAATAAAGGTCAAAAACTGGACAAGACATTCCAAGCCTCCCATGTCTGAATTTAGTTGTGCCAAGTTGCCCTAGATTCTGAAAATTTATGCTCTTTTGTTTTATGCATTATATCTTGGCAAAGCAACTGAAGTATATGCAGGAAACCAAGAATGACATATGTCCACTAGAATTTTTTATGCACCATATTTCTCACTATAAACCTCCTCCAAATAATTCTGACTTTATTAAAACACCATTTTTTTTTATTATTACATCAAATTGTAAAAATCTTCAAATCAATGATTATGAGATAAACATTTTTTATGCTCTCTTTAGAGCATTAATCCATATAAGGGAGTATGGTAATTAACAAAATAAAACTGCTGAATTTTTTATATGCACTGACTTAGGTTTATGGAATTGTCCAAGTTTCTTGAAGAGCATGGAAACACTAGAATTATTTAAAATAATACTTCTAAAAGACTTGCCTTATAATATTTAATATGAAATTTAAAAAAACTTATTGTAGTGTATAATGCATAGTGGATCCTGGGACACACACATTTGTGTCAAATCCTGAGACTATTAACACAAGGATTTAGAAAGTAGGATTTTTTTTCATTTACTATAAGCAGCATTAAAGTCAGTATACTAAGATTTACCAGATTTTAAACACGGAGTAATTGAAAAATAATTATCTACTGCCTATAATAAGTCAGTAAGTATAAGAAGCTATTGTATATGTATGAAAAAGCAATGAACAAAAATAAAGTTCTGTTAATCCTGAAGTTCATAGTCTACTGTTGAGTGAATAAGGAGAGATGACAGTAAACAAATAAACAAGTACATATAGTATATGTCATGTAGGGATTTCTGCTGTGATGAAATATAAAGCAAGTACAGAAGAAATAGTGATGTAGGTGACAATAATAATATTTTAGATACCAGAAGAGGCAGATCTTTGTGAATTTCCTGTTTTAGCACAAAACTGAATGAAGGGAGGGAGAAAACAAGCTATTAAGCAAAACAGTGTTCAAAGGGCAATGATGAAATTTCAAAGTTCCAAAATGGTGTGTACTTTCAATCCTTGAAGAATAGTAAGAAAACAAATATGGCTAAAGAAAAAAATGTATAAATAGTGGAAAATGACATCAGAGAGGTAACTAAGGTGAATACATTAATCCTTTGTGTACAGTAAACCATTTTTAAAATTTTGGTAATTATTAAATCATATTACTAAGTTGGTTTATGATACAGCATGAGAATAATGCATCTTTAATAAAGGGATGGAGAAAAACACCTGTTTCAAGTATCACTATGATATAGCATCAAGGGAATACATTTTGAAAGTATTAGTCTGCAGCTGTGGAGATAATGAGTTTCTCTATTATTTCTGCTTCATAACTGAAAAAGAGCTGAGCAAAAAATAGATGATAAAAATTCCAAAAACTTTAAAGAAACAAAGGTAAAATAGTTAAATGCTGGGAGGATTCAACTGCCAACTGGCAGCATAGCTGTACTTGAAAGGACTTGGTAGATCATCTAATCTGTTCTAGTCCTTTATTTTCTAAAAGCAACTGCCTCCTAAGTATTCACTTGAGAATAAAATGAGACACCTGCATCTGACTTTCAAGATGAAAGTCCACAAACCCTCTGCTCTCAATACTATTGACTCAAATAGAAGTTCCTTGGGTTCTTCAATGATTCCATTGAATATTAGGACCTCAATGGAAAGCTGGGATATTTGAAATTAGTAAAATAAATAGCTTATGTTAATGTTGATATTTTAACTATTTACATGAAATAAAATCAGAATAAAAAATCGTTCATATGAACTATCAAATTATATATTAACTTGAGTAGCATATTTTTCACATTAATACTAAAAATATATGCTTACTGCTTCAATAGGCTTTTGTTTCATGATTTATCCTGCCAGTATCATATCATAGGACATATCATATCATATGAAATATCAAATTATATATTAACTTGAGTAGTATATTTTTAACATTAATACTAAAAAGTTATGCTTACTGCTTCAATATGCTTTTGTTTCATCATTTATCCTGCCAGTATCTGTACAGAACACTGTAACACTGATATTTCCATTTGCCATCTGAAATCAATTATTTTGGATATTGTTTTAACTGTTGTAATCATTGAGATAAATATATCATTAATTTCACCTATATTAACAAATACATCAATACTTCATATTAAAATCATTAAATAAAAAAACATGTTAGACTTTTATCTCGGTATCCATATTAATACAATACAATGTTGTAATAAGATTTGAAATTATTGATATTATTGTTGCTTTAAAAAAAGTAAATTTGGGCTTCACTGGTGGCGCAGGGGTCAAAGTTTCAGCACGATCAAGCTATTCCCAGCAACTGCAACCTGAATTCTATCCCAGCCAACTAACCTACACAGCACAGAAGACCTCTCCTGTCTTTCCCACTGCTCCCCTCAGCAGTGTGTTTCAGTAGATCTGCCTCTTCTACTTCCCACTTTGTCTCTGGTGAATCCTCTCACCAGCCTTCCCCAACCCCCAAAATACCCCCTCCCCCACAGCTCTGGCTTACAACCTAGTTCTTCTATGCATAAATAAAAATAAATATTTAAAAAAATTAAAAAGTATATTTCCACCACTACAAAGAGACAGACAGAAATATCTCATTTAAATCCTAGCAAACAAGTAGTAAATACTGACTTGAATAAATTTCCTTAACTTTAATATGGGGGGAAATCCCTCTTGCAAGCCAAATTCAACAATAATAGTTATTTTGTGTGGGTAAAATAAATAAGGTAATTTCTCTTTATATCTTAATTCAATTACAGATTTCTAAAACAAAGGCAATGGTTATATCTCTAGACTCTGAAATGTTGGCTTTTCTTATTTATATAGTTGGTGAGTTTTTACTATACACTCATAATTTAAAATATTTCTCTTTCTGAGGTTTTGTCTTGACAGTTTAGTTAATCTTGTTCATATAACAAATGCTTTCCATTCCAAAATTTAATAATCAATCTAGGGCCCTTGAATGCAAATATGGGTAATGCTAAATGGTTCTTTAGTCACAAGCTTGGCAAGATTATGGATTAAATAGTTTCCTTACTACAGAACTTCTTATGTAACCTATGTACAAAAGGGCAATACAGAAAGTGGCACAGGGCCACAGAGTGATTTTTATCTTGAATGAACCAGAGTATGGGAAGAATATGATATCATATTAAAAGTTTCCTAAGATCAGGTCAAAAGTTTAACTATTCTAACGTCCTCCCTCTTAGTGTCGTCCTTTCATACTATAGGCAATCAACAAATTTGCAACAAATAATTGAATATCATAAAATATCATTGTATATGTCTAAATCACCTCTGATTGACAACATGGAGGATTTTCTAGGTAGAAGTTAGGGCAGAGTCAATTTCCTCCCTTAAAATCTGAATTTCATAATGAGATTGCAAATGAACAAAATTCCCAAATTTGTAATCATCACAACTTAATTTCATGGTGCTATTTATTATTGCTAGTAATACTCCAAAGTTGTAATGAGAAAAGAAAGAACTTGGCAATAACATCTTTACTAGCACCAAAATTGTAATAGTAAATAAGAATGTTTTTCCCCTGTCAAATGTGACTATTAAAAGAGTGGGCTGCCAACTCTGTGAGGGTAAGTACTATATTAACTTTTTTTTTTTTAGGGTAGGAACACATTTTTTATCTCATTCTAATAGCCTCAGTTCCCTTTATAGTACTGTACTAACAGACTTTCTGATATCTATTTTATGAATAATCGAACCTCAAAAATTATCCTAAAAGTCATTATTTCCAATATAAGCTTCCCAAAGGAAGTTATTTAATGATAAAGAGTATAATACTGCAAATTACAGCCAACGCAGTGCTTACTCAAGAAATCAGAACTTTTCCTTTCCTTTTTTGTTATCTCTTGCCAAAATTACAGTGGAAATAATTAGCTAACATATGTAATGATCTCAGTTTATTAATATAACCGATTCCTATACAATATAATTGATTGGTATATGAAACAATTGACAACATTGTACCGAAATTATCTCCAAAGAAAATGCTTTCAAATAATTCTTAATTAACTTGCTGAACACTGAATCATATAATTATTTAAAATCAGTTCTTACAAAGAGCAAAAACAGAAGACTGATACTACTTCATAGAAAATTATTTTTGTGCAGTTATTATTGAAAACTGCCCCATTAGTAATAATTTACCAACAAAAGTGAAAAAAGTTTTCCACTTATTTGTGATGGTGATTATAGCAATGATGATCAAATGGTACCCTGACCTATTCCTTACAGGAAAACACCACAAGCTAAATAAGCAATTCTCACAAAAAAAAAAAAAAAAAAGTGACGTTCATAGTTTGAAGTAAAGGATCTCTAAGAGTGTTCTTTCAGAGCAGTTCTTTCCCAATTAAAGAGCTGAAATATCAGTAAATCTGAGCATTTTTAAGCTAGAATTATCAGTTTACCTCAGTTGGTGAGTGCAACCATAGCGTATTTTTCTTTAAGATGTTTGCTTTCCTTTCCTGATAGTAGCAAAAACATTGCACTTCAACTTTGTTAGACACTTGAGAATAACATGTGATCAATTGTCTTTGGACGAGCACTTGAGAAGGCCTTCCTTCTTCAAGGTACTTTTAAAAAAGCCATCCATTCAGAAAGAACAAAACTAAACAAACTTAGATACTGTCTGAAGGGGAATTGCTTTGCCAATTGCATTACATCTTCCACATTTAACATCCCTGAGAATGGGGCACTCATAGGTATTAGGGGTTATAGAAAATTGTCCACATTTACTCTATTCACCACCTAACTGAATACTTTTAATTTCTTTGCATTGAATAGGTTAGACTTATGATATGTTTGCATGTTTGTTCCAGTGCTACATGCAAATCAATACAAATGTTTATCATTTAAATAAGTAATAGTAAAAGTCTCTGTAACATTTGTAATAATAATGACAAAATATATTTATCTACAGGTAGATATTTTCACTTTCAAGTCAGTAGGAACTATTAGAAAAAAAAATAAATTCGCCTTACAACTTATGGACTAAATGTTTGAGATCTCTTAAACTCATATGCTTAAAACCTAATTCCTAAAGGTGTGGTAGCAGTTAAAAGAACTGCTATTCATTTATGGAATACTATTATGGTATACAATAAGTTCCGTTGTAAGAAGGGATACAAGAAATTATTCATTCTCTGTTCTCCACCCAGTGATGATAAAATGAGAAGATGATTATCGGCAAACCCAAAGACGTTTCAACAGACCATTACCAGGCTGGCTCTCTGTATTGAATTTCTCTATCAAAACTTTGAGAAATAAATTTATACTTTTTAAGCTAACTAGTCTGTGATACCTTATTACAGCAGACAGAAATAAGACAATACTAGTATGATTTTGACTAGATCTACCATTTCTATACCAAAAACAACAAACAAAAAAATGCAAGGTAAAAAATGGTCCTTAAAAATGAAACCAGAGTTAGACAAGAAATAATGAAAACATCAACTGCGATTACTTTACTAAAACTTTATGAAAATATGCCTTATTCTCACATAATCACCAAGCAATTATAGACATTTTAAATATCCCCCATAACATAATGTTATCCACATACACTATTGTGTTTAAGTAGTTCTAAGTGTTACATATAGTAATTCAGAATTTAAATGAAAAAAATATTTTGGATAGTATATTTAAGCTTGGTTAAAATTATCCTTTAGATTTAATTTTCAAATATATGTGAAGTTTTTGAAAAATGTTAGATTCTTACATTTATGCCAGAGGTATATATTTAGCATCACTTTGAATATTACTTTATACTAGATGCTGTGGGGATACATAAAAAAAGGAAGAATTATTTTAAGTCAATCATTGCATATTTACACAAAACAATTTATTCTAGTTCTACACTCAACGACTTGTTAGTCCACATAAATCAAGTAAATATTTATCATCTATGTAGTAACTATTTTGTAAACATATTATAGTACTAAGTTTACACAAAGCAAAAACACTGTTCTTATGTGTAACCACCATACTCATAGCGAATAACAAAACAGGCTGATATCTATTTGAATTTTATAATTATCAATAGTTTGAGTACAAATTGGTTTTACAGACAAGGACTAAAATTAAATTCATCCAGAAGACCAATCCATATAATCCCATGTCTAGTCAATGTCTTTTAATATGAATTAGGTTATTAACTTGAAGTTTTATATACAAAATTATATGTCATAATGAACTAATCCTTTCACAGAAACTCATTCAATAACTGTTCAATTTCTAAGCCCCTAGGAAAAGAGAATTTTGTCTTTTTCAAAAAGTCAAACTTTTAATTAATTAGGGTTAAAGACAGAATAGGGATTTAGTATGTTATTTTTTTCTAGTCCATGGAGTTAAAAAGTTAAAAAGTAAAAGTGAAAAGACTAACAAGCTGTCAATTTAGGTTTCTTAAAGTTGCTTACTCATGTGAGTCTTAACAGGTAAGATTAATATAATTTATGATTTCAATAAACACTGCAAGTTGTTTAAGATCTTCTGAATTGTAAAAGTTTATGGAGTAAAGCAAGATTAAAAACTCAAATGAAGTTGGAACACATCTTTTAAGTTACAGGTAACAATTCCTAATGTGTAATTCATTATATTTAGTTGAAGTATAGTGAACTTTTATTGCTGTTGATTTTTAGTTTTATTCTGCTGAATGCAGCATATGCACGAATTTTATTTTAGCTTTTAATTTTAAAATAATCATTTTGCAAAATTTTAAATTTTGCCTGCTATTCATTACTTTCAGTTACCAAATGTAATAATTTAAAACAGAAAATTACACAGAAGTTCCACACTATTAATATTGTAAACATTTAAATTTCCCTATGAATGTGGGTAACAATGACTAAAAATGAATCTTTTTAATTTATTAAAAGATATATTAAATAATCACAGGAATAATTGTGATTTTAAATGTTTAGGAAAGGATTATGAGAGACACATCTTTACTATCAACTCCTATAAGTTATCTCTGATTTGTTCTATGCTTCACATGGGATCTCACAGCCACTTTCCTTGCTGTGATGTTCAACTTGAATTTATAATTCCACTCAGCCTGTTTACATATATAAAGTAAGCAGCCTGACTCAGAAGCCAGACTCAATCAGCTCCCTGCAGCGAACTATGCAAGACCACCCACTCATTGATTTCTCATTGATTTAGGAATGACTTCAAAAGAAGAGCAACACCCTGTTCTCTCCTTGTGGATGATTAGACAGATAGGAAAGTCATATTATGATTGTTATAGAAGACCTCACACTGAAGTTTTCACTCTGAGAACATCTGTCAAACAATCCAAAAGTTTCAAACAAGTAACCTAAAATTAACTAGGCCAATTCCCTTTGGATCCTTTAAAACAACTCTTTGCCCTGCTCCTGGTAAAACACATCTTGGGAATACCCCTGTTTATGGACTCAAACCTATGATTATTTCTAACACGACATACCCATGTGTTTTGCTTGAAGAGTTATGTGGGAAGTTCTTATCACTGCCTCTAAAAATGATTCTCTTTCTTGGGCCCATGCTAACGTAACTGGGACTGCCACAAGTTTCTCCCTCTAGTGGGACCTGAGAGGGTTTCTAGGACCCACCCACGGACTATAATATTGGCATCCCCCCAACACTGTGCTGCACCTATAAATTTGGAGCCTCCAAGCCTCATTCCTACCAAAAATCATATCCAGTAGCCAAGCACAAAGACTCCATGAATCGCTGCCTTCATTTGCTTTTAATACTAAAAGACCTGGAAAAAGGAAATTTCCCACACCATCTAGAGTACTCCAATTTTCCTCTTCCCCTACAAACTCCTTTTCCTTTAGCTACAAATCAAAAGTCATCATGCATATCGCTTGATGTAAACAGTTTCTAGTTTATAAAAGTGAAGAGGTATCTTTTTCCTTCTGACTTATTTCACTGATCATATCGGATGGTTTTACTTACAGGAGGACTATAGGGGAACCAAATAAGCAATCGGGGGAAAAATGATAATTAAAAAAAATTAACACCTATAAATCAAAGATACTGCAGGGGAAGGGAGAGGGGTCTAAACAGGGGAGGGAAAAGCTCAAGGTCTGTGGTGATGGTGAAGAGGTGAACTGGTGGTGGGAATTTTATGGGGACTAGAGAGAAATCAAACTTTGTACAAAAATGAACAATAATGTAAAATAAATATAAATAAGTTATAGTTTTTAAAAAGTGAAGAGATACTGGGAGTACTACATGCCTTAACAAGGGTTGCCAGGAAAAATCATAGGGATATATTTAACAAAATATAGGGACATATTTGATCTAAAAAATTATGAGTGGCTATCTAAAATCAGACCTAACTAGACTTCCTGAATTTGTATTTGCTAAAGCTGCTAAACCTAGTACTAATAAGATCTAGATCACAGGTCAACAAGTCAAAACTACACTTTATAAATCTTGAATCATTTAAATAATGAGGATTTAGAGTTAATAAATTAAGAAAATCCATAGGCAGCAGATAGCCCAAAATGGTGACTCCAATAATGTTGAGAATGATGAGAATAATTGATGAATATTTCACTAGTGATTTAAACTCATATTTAAAATCAAATGCACATTTAGATTTTGATAGTTTAAATATAATTGGCACTGGTATATTCATGATAAATGAATAGACATTTAAAATCCTTTCTAGTAAGTTATCAATAAGCAACTAACATAAATTGAGGGCCAAAAAATTCTCCATAAATTTTACCATTATTTTCATAATGTAAAAATGTATGCTTTCCTATAAATAATCAAGCTTTGATTTATTATGAAAAGAGACAAACTTCTAATGAAAAGTAATGAGTCTCCATAAATGATTAAAATAAAATTATAGAAATTTTAACATTCATTCTGATATTTTACACATTAATCACAGTGCAAGACTCATGAGTATAATGGGCATTAAAACCAATCACGTTTATAGTAAATAAAAATCAAAGTTTTTACAGAGAAATTATGCAAATATAAAGAGTTTGCATCTTTAACATGTTCCATTAATTGAAATGGTTTCAACACAACTCACTCTAACCTATAATGTTTCTTATCAACTTCCAGTTCATGCAGTTTGTGTAAGACTGTTCTGTTTGATCATAACCCTCTCGGTAGAGGCAATTCTATCATTAATTTCAGAAACCAAAAGTTCTTACCATGTTCAGAAAAATCCCATAATATAACAAAACCTGAAACTATGTGAACAACTTTTGCAAAGCATATTAAAATGCTTATGTATGTTTTCTAAAAATAAACTAAACATTTTTTTTATTTTTTTAGGGGTAAAATTTATCTGATTTTGCAACTGCTGCTAGATGTTTTGAAAGTTAGGCTTTATCATATGAATGGGACTATACAATATTGAGATACATGGTAAAAGCTGGAAAATACTGACTTGGGCTTTTAATACTTGTTATTTCCTTAGCTAAATCAATTAAAATTCTAATTCAACTTTTGTATCTATTATACACACACACACACACAATTAGATAAGCACACAAATATATAGATATGAATGACCTTTACTGATTATTAAGACTTTATTAAAAAGCAAAATTATATATATTTGAAATTTGGTAAAAAGTTAGGTTATAAATATATCTGTGTATTCAGAGAACAGAAACCAAGTTTCCTTAACGTAAAATTCATGGTTTCTCAAACTTTTAGGAAATAGGTTATCAATTTAATTTTCCCTGAAAAATACATAATATAAACCACCTTTTTGACATATACCAAAGTTCTCTCACCACACTTGACTTCTCTAGGAAGGGCTTATTTAATTGGGAAAAAAAAAATGTGCTTAACTACTGTTCTGTCAGTCAAGTCCTGATATTACAAGGTCTGCTCTTCTCACCCTCTGAGGTCTTTGTTACAGCATAGGTCTCTACATTTTGGTTTAAATGAAAAAGAATTTCTATCGAGGTTTTTTGTGCCTGACATACAACTCATCCATTTGGTTGTTGTCGTTGTCTTCATCATTGTTGACGTCATCATAATCACCATCATCAAAATGATAGAACTCAATTTTATCAAATGCTTACCATGTTTCAAGTTGTGTGCAAAAACGGTATTTATTTCAATCTATACAGAAATCTCATGACATAAGTACTATGATAATCCCTATCGAATAAATGTGGAGACTGAGACAAAAAATAACACACTCAAAATTACATAACTAGACAACTTGCTTTTGAACTCTCATCTAACTGACTGCAAATCCCTGAACTCAAACATTACTCCATATTGCATTTTAAATAATTTGATGAGAACTTATACACTTTGACTTATTTTACTATAATGAATGCAAGTCACCAGTTCCTGGCACCACCCTGAGCCAGGCTTCTAACTAAAACCCTGTGGATTCAAAATCTATTCCAAGTACTTAACTTTCTTCTGCAAATTCCCTCATCTATAAAATTGAGGATGATGATAATTGCAACGATGCCAGGGAAATTTATAATCATTAATGAGCTAAGTCCTTTGAAAATACAAAGCAGCATTAAATGTTAATATTACTAATCTTCTTAATTAGAGAAAGTGGCAAACGTATCCAAAAAAGTCTGTAACTAACTTCATTACTTTCATTTATGTAGCTAAGTTTAAGTCATTCAAAATGTGTTGTAAGTTGATTAAGCATATGGTTGGCTACATTTATCAATGTCTATTACTAATTTGGTTTACCATGGTAAATACATTTTTGCTGTTATGACTAGAGAATGATGTGCTTTGCTTTAAAAAGTTACATCTCAATAATTAAATGCTCTCCCTCTATTTTTATTTATTTGCAACAAACTTGTATTTATTCATGTATTTATAGTCTTACAGAATAAGTAATTGAAGGACACAGACATCAAAGAAATTCAGATTCTAAAAAATCAAGGTAAAGTGGGGCAGAAGTACAATGATAATAAAGGCCAATACTTTGCCAGTGTTAAAATTAAAATTTGTTTAAGTTTTCTGCTTGCTAAAGTTTTCTGTTGTTAAATGATGTGACAAGATCTAGACTATGCAGGTATATACCTCTTGGCTTATTGTTAAGAAGGAGGAAACATTCCAACATGAAAGGCATTTAGTATATCAGAATATCTTATATATAACAAGATTTTATATAGGAGATAAACATTATTATAATTGCAATCCTTCAGTATAAAGGTGTTCATATAATGAAGATGAAGGTTGTGTGATTTATCAAACAAACTCTCCTATATTACTTATGTATGCATTCTATTTAAAATTAACATTAATGGTAACAGTATTCATATTTCAGGTCCTTTAATTATTATTAAAATGTGTTTGAAATCACCATGTTTAGTACTGCCAATCAATCACGTACATTTTACTTTAAATATAAATTGATTTCTACCATTTTATTGTGTGATGAAAGGGCTTTCAAAATGTTTGTCATCCTTAGTATTTTCAAACATATTTCCTCATCCAATGGTTATGTAGATATGGGGCCCACAGCTTATTAATTTTTGTTTGTATGTTTAAGTATAAGCAGAATAAAGGATTTGACAGATCTAGAATATTTCATTAGCAAAATTTAATATTATTAATTAATGAACAGGGTTTTGAGTATGGTTTAGCAATGCCATAAAATACTCAGCTTTGTAGTAGTGATCTGCCTTTATATTTAAGAGCAGTAATTTATTTTTTATATTAAAATTAGCTTTGCATTAACAGAGAAATCTGATTTATCAGTTGTTATATTATTTATCAACTATTTGAAAGAAATAGTTGTGAAGTCATCAACTAAACAACTAAATAGTTGTGAAATATTTCAATACGGTCAGGAATATGTAATCTATAACCTGACTATACAGGTCCAAAGTCTCTCTGTGCAAACTGTGTAATCAGGACCAAGCTATTTAAACTTTGTTACTCAGTTTTCTCATCTCTAAAGTGGGAAAAATTATGGCACATACTTCAAAGGGCTGTGTGAAATGAAAGATTTACCACCTGAGAATGCATTGCATCCTGCCTGACATGTACAAAATAATGAGAGATGATTCTTATTGCTATTAGCAGGAGTTCATCCTAGTACTAAGAAGATGTTAATTAACTCCTTTCCTTCAGTGCTTCCATCAAACTATGGGCTCATAGCTCTACATGCCTTTTACCACGCCATTGCATTTGACATCTAAAATGATCAGTGAAATAAGCCAGAAAGAAAGAGAAAAATATCGAATGGTTTCACTTCCAACAGGAATATAGGGGAGTCAAATAAGAATGTGACATTCAACAGGGAAGGAGGGGAGGGTAAGGGCTCAAGAGCGGGGAACAGAGGAGCATGGGGGACTATGGTGATGGCTCCACAGGTGAACAGGTGGTGGGTAACCTATGGGAAACACACAATAATGTAAAAGACATGAATAACAAAAATAAATAAAATATATATTTAAAAAAATAAATATTTCATTAGTTCATTCTTCAAACGTAGCAATACATCAACATTGCATATAATGAACTAAAGAAAACATTTGGAAAGATTAAAGGTACAAAATGTCTCGGTTTCAGCAACTGTAAAGAATACATTCCACAATGGTGGTTTTGATTTAAAAAAAAGAAAATTTAGCTTCATTTACTTTGAAAATAAGTTCAATGGGATTTGAAGATTTTTATGCTATTTTAAGCATTTTCTTCAAGATTTTCTTGTTAAAAGGTCATGTGGTAACTTTCAAGTTCCTTGAAACCTGGAACTGGCAGAGCACCTGAAAAGTTGATGCTTGGTACATGTTTGTTGAATTTAATTGAACTAATGTCAGTCATAAGGGGGAAAAAAGGTTAAGAAAAAGAAATGAAGCAGAGCAAAAGCACAGTTTCAGTTCTGCTATTGTCACAAGTTCTGAATCCACCATATACTGCCGAAGTATAAGAATTATGTTAGTAGAAAAGAGAGATAAATTTGGACTGACCTTTCCAAATAGACAGAGCAACTCCAATCCTTAATTTTAAAAGCACTTAATACTTTTGATGTAGGAAGTGTTGTGCTACTTGATCTCATCTTGTCATAGGTCTCTGACACCTTATTAGCAAATGCAAACAACTTTTTTTTTAAACTATTTGGTAAAGATGTAAGAGGAAGACATCAATACAGTAAGAATCCTTGAAAAGAAGTTACATACTTCTTTAACTTTCTTAACTGAGTATGCAAAATGCACACTCTCAGGTTTATAAATTGCCTGTTCCCAAAGATTTCTATTCTAAAATGCCCATATTAATTCAGGGTCACTAAGGAATTAAATTTGGCTCACCTGAATACTGAATGAGTGATGGTTTGCATAAAAACAGAACAAATATAAATAAAACAAAAATCAAAAAACAAAATAAAGGAAAACATGTACAATATCAGAAATCCATGAAATCATGGTTTAGTTCTAGTATTATAGTAACAATTTAGTCTAATTTCAACTTCTATCATTAAGATGAGAGTCATAATGATTATGTGCCATTTAAAGAACAATTGAAGATATGCCAAGAAAGACCCTTAATATTACTGTTTGAGGATGAGGAATGGACTCTGGACTCCACCCCCAACCCTGGAGGCTGCATTACAGCTCCTTGTATGTGTTGAATTGGGAGCTGCTGGGAAAGAGGAAGGACTGGAGTGGCCATTGTTGAATGGGGAGAAGGAACAGAAGCCATTTGGGCAGGCTTCTTCTGGTCTTTGCTCTTTACAGCATTGGCCCTTTGGATCTAGCTGTCTTCAGAGACTACGGTGATTATCCACCTTGACTGGTATAATTTCAGTCTGGTTCTCTCCGCCCCCAACTCTGAGTCCTGTCCAATTTACTGTTTGTTTTTTTCTGCTTTGGACTCCTTCTCCTGGAATTTCTGTTCCAGGCTGACTGGTGTCCAGGTGGAAATGGTTGTTTTTGATTTGATCAGGTGTCTTTATTTTGAAATCCTTCTTTCCCCTTCTTCTCTCTCTTTCTTTATTAAAAGCCTTTGAGTGTACTGTAGTGAGATTGCTTTGCTTTGATGCATGCAGATGGCATGAACTTTCAGAAAAGGCAACATGGGTTTTCCCGTTAACCATCTGGGATCCCTGGGCATCCACTGGTTTTTACCCAGAATCGTTTTGACTCTCTAGAGTTCTGTCTCCTATCACTACCAAACATCTGCAATCTTACAATTTCTAAAAATAACATTCCTGTAAAGATAAATAGAATTTTTAAAAAAAGGAAACATGAATATCTATGTTAATAATACTGTAAAATACTTAGTAATAAAGGAGTAAAATAACAAAACTTCACAAAGAGGTTCTTTTTTCCCTATTTATCTATAACCTAATAGTAGCACTTAGTTTCCATTAAAAACACAGGTGACTATTTTCGTTTTAGATATTTAATTGCTTAACATTCTATATGCATTATTTCATACAACCTTAAAAGTTACGACAGATATTGCCATCACATTTTTTCAGAAAAAAAAGGCAAACAGACAACAATGAAACTTTAAACAAGAATTAAAGTCTAACCAATTTATTCATTAAAATAAAATCTAAAATTAGGGGGCCTCCCTGGTGGCCCAACGGGTTAAGAGCAGCACTGTGGAGCTGTCAGCAGCTGTGGAGCAAGTTCGATGCTCGGCCAGGGGGGAGATACCCACATGGTGCAGCAGACCTCTCCTGCCTCACCCGCTGCTCCCCTCAGTAGTGTATTTTGGTCTGTCTGTTCTGCTCCCCACTCTGTCTCTGGTGAACCCTCTCACCACCCCACATCTCTGGCCTGCACCCCAGCTTGTATGCATAAATAAATAAATCTTTAAAAAATCTAAAATAAAAAAACACTATTTCTATCATTTGCTTTCCTTTTCTGAAAACTTTCGTCTGAATAAAACATGTGAGATTATAGCGAAGAGATTAGGTATGTAAAGATGGCTAGAGAGATTAATATTAAAATCTAATTTTATAAATAATATATTTATAATAATCTCTTACGGTAAAGTGTTTAGGCTTCATTATCTAACAAAATTTTAATCCAGCTGAGTTGTATGCCCATTACATTGCAAATAGAAACATACTAGATAATAAAAAAATAGCCATCAGGTATCTATACATACCCTTAGTTTACATATTGATTGGTGCTCTGTATTATTTAGATTTTAAATTACTTAGTTTTTACAATGTTATATGCAAAATGAAAATGCATTATCTATACATATATGCATATTTATGTTTAATTTGTTTTAATAGACGTAGAGTTCTACCTAGGTAAATTCAAGTGATTAGGATTAGATTATCAAGATATCACTTAAAACATTAGCCATGAGAGTAAAAATCACATATAAGTAGACAAAGTATTTCAAGCAGGAAAATTATTTGTTAGTCTAAAAGCAGTCATGAGAAAAAATAAGAAGGAAAACATCTAGTGAGATTTCCTATAGTGCGGAATAGCTTTAATTTCTTCCTCCAAATCTAATCTCTATTTTTCTCAAATCTACTTTGAGCACTTAGGTTGAATAAACAAGAGACTTTTCCCTGCACTCCATTTCTGTCAGACTTCAGTTGAGTTCAGTCAATGAAAACATAAGAAGGAAAATGATGGAGACAGAAGAGTGAGGTTGGTTAATTATACTCCTGACTTCCTTTTCTTCTGCAATGTCTAGCATTAATTATTTTCCTTGACCAAAAGCCATATATCTTGTCTGGCAGTCCTTTATCTCTGATTTCTGGTAATTTCTTTAGCTGTCCCTTGTAGGAATAGAAATTCTACTAGTATCCTTCTGTTACTAATCCAAGCCACCTTCATGTGAATTCCCTATAGGATGCCCATGTTGCTATTACATGCTTCTCAAATTACAACACTGATTATACCAACAATATTCTACTGGGAAGTTGACTGCGAGCATAAATTGGAAATTTGAATATTTTTCTAAGAGGTCCCCATAGCTTCTGGTTCTCCAGAGGTAGTGGAACCTTCCTGACTCTGTCCCAGCATGAGCAGGGTTTGACAGCCCACCCTGGCATGACTGGGGTTGTGTTTTTAAAAAAATAAATGGTGTAGTTTTGGACACACGTGGGTCAGGTTTAAACCTGGTCAACACTACTTGGATAAAACAGAGCTCGCCTGCTCTGCTCCACTGAGGGCCCCACTGTCAGCATGACTGCCCACCTCAGCAGTCAGGGGCAACAAAAGTTCTAGTTCCACAGCAGTGCCAGACAGCACAGAGAAGGTTGGGTGTACTGCTGGGGTTTTGGTTTTAAATTCCAGGCTGGTTTTGAAAACAGACAAATCAGGTTAGAGGTCTCACTGGCATCAATCAGGCTCAAGTCTCACCAGCAGCAATCAAGAGTTTGAAACAAAGCTGGCTTGGAAATGGACCAAAGAGGTCTGAAAGGCAGGTACCCTGAAGGGGAATATAAACTGGGACTTCATTTGGTTTCAGAGACACTTGTCAAACTTGTTCTTAGGAAGACCTTCAGTGAGACTCCCAAGCCCCCTGACAACTCTGAGACCTTCAAGACCTTCACTTCAGCTTTATTCATCAGAAGTGCTTCTGGCCTATACCCAGCATCAGTGAACAGCCTAATTACTGGTGACTGGGCCTCTGGCACTGCCTCTGAGAGCAATCAAGTCTGGTTTCTGGCACTGCCCAGCGCAGCCTTCTGATTGCTATTGCTATTGCACTGCTGCCCACTGTCCCCCTGCCTCATCAGCACAACCTGTGACTACCTCCAGCTGCCACTCGAGTTGGATCCTGGCCCACTGCTCACAGGTGTGCCACCAGTTCCAGGCTTTCATTGGAGAGAAGAGGCCAACTTATATAAGCAGCCACGAATGGCTACAAATAGCTGGGCAAGACAGCTAGCCATTTGTGGCCTTAGAGATTCTTTTCTTATCTCAATCACCCTTTTGTAAATAGCCCCTCTTGTTGATGCACCCTGAACTTGAGTCATATCTTGCAATTGTGAGCTCATGGGTAAGAATCCACAAACCCTGACATTTCCCCAACCTTGCACGGTTTCACTTCATACTCTGTCTTTTCCAAGAACTACTTAGGTACTCAAGTAACAGGGGTTAAACAGTAATTTTTAAAAGACCCTTAAGACTATGTTAACCTGTTATTTAGTTAGGTATTATACCTGCTATTTTAATTTCATTTTTCAATTTGTGTATATGGCATGAAAATCATATATTTGATGCAAGCTATAGCACAAGACAGGGTAAAATGTGTCCAAGACATTTTGTAAAGGGGATTGTAAAATGTAAATCAATACCCTTAACATTTTTAATACCTTTTAAAAAAAAAGTACCATTTCTGGAAATGTATTCTAAAGAAATAAACTTTGATATCTGATTAGATTTAACTACAAGGACAATCATTATAACAATTTTCAGATGTAAAGAACTGAAGTAATGTCAATTTTTATATTTTTTAGTTGGGGAATACACAGAGAAAAAAACTATGTTCTTAAAGTAACACCCAAATATATATTCAAAAATGCATGAAAAATAAAAAAGAATGTTCATAAATGAGTTATTTCTTCTTAGAAATGTACATTAATATGAGTTATATTTAGGGAAGGTAAATACTGTTAACTAATATTTTCACTAAAAGAAAATTTCTCTTCCCTGCTTTATAATTTGTTTTAAAGTATTTTTATTGTTTATATTATATGCACTAAGCATGCGTAATTATGTATCAAAATCAGTAAGTAACAATTTTAAAATAAAAGTGAAAAGTCACACAACAGGGAATAGATTAAAATGAAGAAGAGTTTTGCCACTCTCCTTATCCTATGAAAGAGAGCATGGTTTATGAAGAGAAACATTTTTCCCTCTAGTCACAACTCTAAGCTATAAAGAAGAAATGTATTATTTAGCTCTGGACATAAAAAGCTTTGAATACCAAACATATAATAAGATAAGTCACTGCTGAGGTGGGCAGTCTCATAGTCTTATTACATATAATAAGACAAAACATATAATAAGTTATTTGTATTTCCTACAAATATCAATTTCCTTTAAGTATAAATAACAATTAGTTTTTGACAAAATATAAGTACTGTGTTATCACTTATATCAACCAATGGAAGAGAAAATTTCAAAAGATAGCTTAAAATTGCAAAGTTCTGTGAAGACTTTACACCAACAGACTGAAAACTATTATTTACAATTAAGCAAATAATTTTCTTGCTATCTTCATAAGATGCTTAAATCCACCTTACATAATGGATTAGATAAGCTAAATATTTTAATGGTTAGGTTGTATGGGAACAACATCATACAATTCAATTTATAGCAATTTTTGTGTATGTAATTATTATTCAACCTAAGATATGCATACACAATACACGCCAAATATGAGAACAATGTAAACCTCCTCAGACTACTTGTGTCTTATTCTGAAAAACATGTTAAGAGCCTGAAATTTCAAATTGTCTTCAAATTGCCATGGTAATCCGGCTACTGACTTAACTAAAACAATGTAAATACAAATAATAATGCAAAAAAATTATTTGGAAAATATGCTTATAGCTTATAAATAATATTAAACAATCTTTTCAAAAGAAGTTTTTTTGCATTTATAATCATTTCAGTAATTAGGATGTTTAAGAGTCAATTAAAAAATTTGCTAACTTGATTTTTCAGATGAATAGCATTCTACAGATACATAGTCTGTTTAATGTTGTCTAATAGCTGATAAATAGGCCAATTCAAATTTTATTGAAATAAAATTCTAGAAAAAAATAAAAGGAAACAAAATCACAAATAAAATAAAGATTATCAATGTAAAATATGAATTAAAATGTTTTAACTGAGAAAAAAATTCAGTCTCGTCTCAGACAATGCTGGAGGGTGGAGTTGACTAATTGCAACAGAGACTATGCTAAGTGTCCATAAATAGTAATTTTGAGTCATAAATACTATGTAGGTATGATTGCAAGAAACTGAAATTAATCAACTCATATAATGCTTTCAATGTTACAGAAGTTACAATTGTAAACACTGAATAGTCTGAATAAATTCCACCATAACAAAACCAAATATGTATTATGTATCGTAACTATTAAAGAGGAAAGAGCACAGTTAACATTTCACCAGTTGTGTACTCTACCTCATTGGCTGATGGTGTGATGAGAAAGGTGACTGGACTGCAGTAGTCAGGAGATTATAAAGAAAAAAAAAAATCACATGTGCATGTGCCAATATTGACTTTGGAACCTTCCTCAGATTGCAACACTGAGTTTCAGATTAATTGGGAATTTGTTCATTCAATTAATAAAACAGTCCTGGCAATGGAATTATATCTATCATCCACAGATAACTGATTTTTAGTCATTAAAATTCACTGAAATATGTTTAACAGGAAAATTATGCAAATATAATTTTGTAATTTTGTATTAGGGTATCTTTAAGATTCCTCAGAACTTAAATCTAGCCATCAACCAAAATCATATAATATAGAAAATGTAGAACAAAGTATAGATTGAGTATTCTGGAAAGCTTATGTTTTTCTTTTCAATTATGTGAAAATGGTCTTGCTTCCCATAGACTGTTAATATCATCAATAAATGAGAGCTTACTTCCTTGAAAGTTTTATCTATATTAACCAGCATTACGTAGCCAAAATGTTTTCCAGATTTAAAATTTTGCATAGTAGGCTTCAAAATAGAACACTGAAACAGTTTATCTCAAATTTACCTGCACATTAGAACAAAACATAAAATGTTTAGAATCCTGATGACTAGATTACATTTAAACTAATTCACACTGAGTCCTAAGACTCAGACAACAGTATTTTTAAAAACTCTACAGGTATAGCCAAATTTGAGGACGACTGAGCTAATAATATATGCAACATCTATGTGAAATTTCCAAAAAAATCATTGAGTTTATACTGGCCATTTTTACATTTAGTTGGCATGTTATGACAACTCATTCAGAGATAATAACAGACTTGAAAATTGAGGTATTTGTATGCATATTTTCCTACAAATATCAATTTCCTTTAAGTATAAATAACAGTATGTTAATGTCCATTCGTAAGTTGATTCTTTGGAAAACGAAACAATAATAGCACTTCTAAAACTATAATCTTAATTTAAAACAAACATTTCTACCTTTTGTTAACTCTTATTCATGAAGAGTTTTGAAATAAGCAACCTCAAGATTTATATCCTAGTGTCCAGTAAGAAATTCTAATAAATGAGCACAGTGCTTAACAAAAAATGAATTATTGTTAATCTTAGTTGCATAATTAACAATCATCTAGAGTTGGAGTCATAAGGACAACCATGAGAGTTGAATACTTTTAAGAACTGCTAAATTTAGCTGCTGGTCAAATCTTGCTCTAAATTTATGCTGAATGATTGTAATTAGAACATGCATGATTAGGCTTTTGTTGATTATACCACCATGAAGAGATATTGAAACTAATACATTTTAACACCATGAAAGAAAAGTAATGTAACATTTCGTTGGTTTCAAGATTTTTTGTGATTCTAAACCTACCAAAGTTTTTTTACTTAACTAATTTCATCCTGCACATTTTGTTTACTTGTTTTTACAAAAGGATGAGGAACAAACCAGGGATGTTGAACATTATACTCAGCCATAGATGTCACTAGCTTTTAGAAAATTTGTGATCTAATCAATTAAGTTTCAGTTCTAAAAAATGTGATTTAGTAATTTAGGGAAATCATTTAATATATCTCCTTCATTTTTAGTCTGCATAAGGTAGAGAATGTAATACCTACTTTACCTATCCCATATGATTATTCTAAAATATAATAGATAAAAATTTACAAAGTTCAAAGTGCCATAATGAAAGTAAGGTATGATTGTATTTAAAATTAATAGATTTTTGTTATTTATCAGTTTTATACTTTATGCTACTATAAGCTATTGAAATTTATGTTCATTCACTAATCCATGCCAGAATTAAAAACACACACACACACACACACACTATTACCACATGATCACACTTACATGTAGACTATAAACAACGGACAATCGGTCGAAACTAACATTAAATTACTGACATCTGAGTCCAGAATTGAGACAACTGAAAGGAAGGATGGGGGGTGGGGGGGAGAAAGGGAATCCAGTGGAACATGCTGGAGGATTATTGGGGCATTGGTTGAGGTGATGTGAAAATACACTTTTGTAGAGCAAAACAGATATTATGATGTTAAACACCTTACCTCTATAAACATAATTTGAAAAAAAAGGGTAACATTAAATTGAGGAACTTGAAAAATTACATTTATAACATTAAGACATCAATTTGAAATAAATTTCAATACAAGATGACACAAGCTTTCTATTTTAAATAATTAACTTTTTTTCCCCCTAAATACCTTGGCCAAATTGATTCCAACTCTTCTACCAATTCTTAAATGCCATCATGGAAATATTTACCATCTACTGATTTCATTTTTAGAAAAAGAGTAAAGACAGAGGTCAAGCAACTTGGCTTTTAAGTGAGATTCGGGGACATAGTTCAAGTCTCATGAATTCCAGGTTATTATGCGTTCACTAATTCAAACTATCCTCCATCACTCTCATTCCTAAATACAGACTTAGCCTGGGAGTTGTGATAACACAGTGGCCAAGATATCTCATTCATAGTTATAGTTTCCCACATCACCTCAGCAATATAAGAGAAGATTTACTTTCCTTTGCTTTTCCTATGATCTCTTGTTGCCTCAGCAAATTATTTGGGAACATTAAGAATGTTTTACATTCTGCAATGGGCAGGGACTTCACAGAGGTTTTACACAGTTTCTCACCCAGAGAGTTTTCAGTACATCAGGAAGACTGAGTAGACAAAGGGAATTTCAAAAGAAAAAAAAAAATGCAGAACTATGAGAAAGCTGTAAACAAAAATGCTATGACAATACATAAACAGATTTTATCTTGAGAGATTATAAAAAACTACATAACAGATGGCATTTGAACTGGATATTTTAGGAATGGAAGTTTAAAAAGGCAGTTAAAAGTAAATTCTATGAAAACAGTGTGACCAAAGTATTTTCACAGTTGTGATTTGGGTGGAAAGTCACTGGTTGAAGGAGAATAACAGATGGGAATAATGAGAGAAAGCTGATAAGATAATACTCCTTACACAGTAGACTAGAACTTTACATACTATACTGTAGATATGCCAATTGAGGAGATTCAAACAGCAATGCCTAAAAAGAGGGAGAGAGGGAAATGAGGGAAAAGGAGAGAAAGAAATGGATAGAGAGATGGGGAAAGAGAGGAACAGTGGGAGGCAGAGAGAGAGATAATGGCAAAGGTATGGTGAATAACTGAGCAAAGAAGAGTTAAGAATTCTAGCAAAATGACAGAGTAGGTGACACTAATATTCCTCCCTCACCAACACACACACACACAAATTGGACAACTACCTATGAATGAAAATGGATCTAGAATAGCACTACAACACAACAGAGAATTTTCCCCCAGAAAGGATTGTTGGGGAGACAGGTTAAGCTGAGATGTCCAACTAGTGTGAGGTTTCTCAGTATTGGCTATATCAGACACCACTGTTGTCCCGTGGCCTGCTCTGCAGTGGGCCCTAGCAGTCATTACTGCTGAGAATTTTACCAGCTCCTATGAAAGCCATGGAGCTCCAACTGCTTTCAGCGTGGAACACATAGGATTCATTGGCACAGACCCCAGCAGCTGCTCTGCCAGGGACACTGGCAGCTTTAGCAACTGAAGTAACCAGAAGCCATTATTGCCACAGACAGAGATGCTGCTATGCTGTTTGAAGAATGAGCTGTTTTTGCACCACTCCGGAACCAGGGATGTCACCCCTGCTCCCCAATAACATACAAATCCTGAATCCCAGAGACACAGGTATTCTCCGCGCCCCCATGCTTTAGATCTCCACTCTGCAACCGCTCGGCGCATACCTGTGCTTCCGGACTGGATCCGCAGGGGCTCCACGTTCACTCATATCTCCAGTAATCTCCTCTGTGCTAGACCCAAGATCACCAATTGTCCGGCTTTTCGCAAGAACTTAGGAATCTGGGCACCGCGTGGACTTCCAGGGAAAACTCTCTTTCCCAGCAGGCTGTTGGAAAAGCTGCGCCCAAAAGTTGCTGCCTGTGGGCAGCCCCTCCCCCGAGCGCCAGCCCACTTGAGAAGCCCCAGCAGAAGCTCCCAGGGTTGTCCAGAGCGCTGCCTCTGAGCAGCAACCATGCCATCCTGCAGCCTGCAGGACTCTGCTAACACAGAGGCCCAAGCTGGCGGGCATCATGGTGGCCCAGCACCAGCCTTTTTATACTTGGCACCTGGATGGTAGAATGAACAAATGTGGTATGAGCAAAATGAACCAATCGTGTTCATAAGCTCATTAGTTAATTATTAGGCACCAGATGGACTGATTGGCTCTAAAATGGTCCAACTGGTCACTTTGAATGAAAAATAGTCCACTCAACAGGTATCAATTAGGGTGGGGGAGCCTGAAAGAGACTCCCAGACTCCTCTCACTCTATACCTGGCCTCAGAAAGAAGCATCCAGCAGCCCGTGTCCAAAGGGAGAACCCGAAGAGCTTCTGGAGTGCCAGCAAGGCACAGAACAGGTTTTCTGTGATCCGGCAGACGGGTAAAGTAGGAGTCCCAGAGCTCTCGGTGGCTTTTCCGGCATTTAATATTCTTTCTGCACTATTTAGTGAGGCAACCAGGTGCAGGGCAGGGAGTGGGGGCAGGGAGCCAGGAGGCTGGCCAGCCTCACAGCCCTCCGCGAAGCTTCACTTTTTTGGGGCTCTCTGACATTCTCCCGTGGTCTCTTCGCTGGTCTGTACTGCGCTCAGACGCTCTGCTGCCACGTCCTCTTGCCTCCGCTACTGTGCTTATATGCTCCGTCTCTGGCTCAGGTGCGCCCACTCACGCATGCCCATGCCACACTCCGGGTGCGGCGATCAGGCATGCCTGTAAGACCATAGGTGTTGATCATTGATGCTAATGCCAGGAGGGCAATAAAGCCTGATCACTTCCATTTACCCTATAGCTTTGAAGCAACTGGTTGGCTGCACCTGCCTCCAGTCCTGCAGCTGCCACCCCATGAAAAGAGCACCGAAGGTCCCTGGCCCAGCATCTCAAAGAGCTATTTGTTGTTGGTGTGGGCCAACAGCTCACAGAGATCAGCCAGAACCCCTCCCGGTGCTGCTGCCTCCATTGCTGCCTGACTCAGTGTCCAGTGCTGTCCATCCCAAACTTCAGATTGTTGCTGCAGGCTGCTGTGGTGTCATCTTAGTGGCCCCACTGGTGATCATCTTCATTTGCTTATCAGGCTCCAAACTCTCATTGGTGGAATATCACCCATGCCGAACAAGTGACCTTTTGGGGGGGACTTCTGGACACTGCGGATACTATGTGGGATGAGATAGCCAGCCACCTGTAGACTTAGAAACTCTCTATTTCCCCTGTTTGTTAAGTAAACTCCATTGTTGTTCCCTGAGCCTGAGTGGTCTTGCAATGGCACGTGAGGTAAAAACCCACAGCAGTGACCTGTCCTCTACTGGGCACTGTCCTATGACGTAGCTATAGCCCCACCATAGCCTGTTTTACTTTCACTCTAGAACAAAGGTTTGTGGTTGATCCACAGCACAGTGTCATCACCACTGGGAAGGTGCCATTGAGTAGGACCTGGCACCAATAGAGAACACTTTGATTATATCTCCCTGGGAGAAAGAGGAAACAAGCATTTTCCAGAAGTTTTCATTTTAGATAAAGCCGATGGCCCTCATCACTGTTAACAACATCCACATCCATGACTGCTGAGGCCACCTGCAGTCTTCACTGATGTTGACCTCAGCTGATGTAGCTGCATAGAGCGGAAGCCACAATATTGAACCCAACCATTGCCCTCCTGTAAGACAGGAAAACATTTTTGTTGCAGCAAATAGGAGGTATCAACACAAGGCTAAAAGAAATATGAAGTATTAAGGAAACATGATACCACCCAAAGAACACAATAGTTTTCCAGTAATTGACCACAAGAAATGGAGATATACAAATTTCTGGACAAAGAATTCAAAATAACTGTTTTTAAGTAAGCTCAGCAGACTATAAAAGAACATAAATAGGTATATAATATTGACAAACCTTTAGCTACATTTAAAAAATAGAAAAGGCTAAAACAAAGTCAAAATGAAAAAGGACACTTAAAATTATATAGCAATACAAAGGATAATAAAAGACAATTATGCATAATTATACACCAAAAAACACTGAATAACTTAGAAGAAATAAATACCTAGAAATACACTGCCTACTTAAACTGAATCATAAAGAAATGGAAAATCTGAATATACCTATAACTAGGAAAGGAGGTTGAGTCAGTAATCACAAGGTGAACTATCTACACAGAAAACTGTAAACCATTGGTGAAAGAAATTTAATAAAACTCAGATAAGTGGATTCTATATTCATGCATTGGAAGAATTAATAATGCCAAAAAATGTCCATACTACTAAAATCAATGTGTATGCTCAATGTGACTTCTATCAAAATTCAAAAGACATTTTTGTCATAGATGTAGAAAAACAACCATAAAATTCATATGGAACTGGCAAACAATTTAAATAGATTAACAAATAGAGTAATTAAAAGATTAGTAAATAGATTAATCTTATAAAGGACAAATATGCATTATCACATTCATTGATTTGAAACATTATTACAAAGCAATAATAACCAAAACAGATGACAGTGGTATGAAAACAGAGAGTAATGGAACAGGATCAAAAGCCCAGGAATGCTCCCCACACACGGAGTCAAGTAACATTTACTAGAGACTTCAAGAACACACAGTGCTTAAAGGACAGTCTCTTCAATAAATGATGGTGAGAAAACTGGTTATCCGCATGCAAAAGAACAAAACTGGGCCCCTATCCGCACTTCTCAAAAAAAAAAAAAAATAACTTGCAATGGAACAAAGACAAATACACGATTTGAGGCTGCAAAGCTCCAATAAGAAAATGCAGGGGGAGGGACTTTGACCTTGGTCTTGGCAATAAGTTTTTGCACATGGCACCAGAAGCACAAGCAACCAAAATAATTAAAAAAAAAAAAATTAGGACTATGTCAAACTAAAAATTTTCTGGTCAGAAAAGAAAATAATCAACAAAATGACTTCAAAGCCAACCTCTGGAATGGGATAATTTTATTTACAAACCATGTATTAAATAAGGATTTAACATCTGAAATGTAGACGGGACTCATACAACAAAATAACCAAAAATGGGAAAATGACCTGACAGACATTTTTTCCAAAAAAGTTATACAGCTTGGTAACAGGTATGTGAAAAAGGTCTTCAACATCATTAATAACTGGGAGAATGTAAATCAAAACTACAATGGTGTTATCACCTCACACCTATTAGAATGGCTATTATCAAAAAGACAGGAGGCAAGTGTTGGTGAAGATATGGAAAAAAGAGAACATGTGCATAGTTGGTGGACATATAAATTGGTACAGATAAGTTAGAAAACAGCATGGAAACTCCTCAGAAAAAAATGAAAAAAGAATGACCATAACATTCAGCAATTCCATTTAAGATACACAGCAGGAAGAAATAAAGTTAGGATCTTGAAGAGGTAACTGCAATTCCATGTTCACTGAAATGTTATTCACAAAGAAACAACCTAAATACCAGTGGGTGGATGAATAAAGAAAATTGACATAGAGATATAGATACTGAAGTTCTGAAATTTTAATATAAAGCATGATAACTAGAATTAATAATATAGTTAACAATAATAATATAGTTAATACTTTTGTGACAACATGGATAGGATTATGCTAGATGAAGTAAGTCAAAGGGAGAAAGACATTCCACATGATTTCACTCATGTAGAATATAGAGAAACAAAACAAAGAACTGTTAAAAATAAATCAACACAATCTCTAAAATTCTGACTATAGAATTGGGACTACCGGAGTTGTTTGGTGAGGAGCAAAGAGGGAGCAGGCTCACTGAATTATTGTGAACCATAAATATCAGGTCACAAAATTAGATCACCTTATCTGAATGCATTTCAAACTATGGACATTCATATTCATAAATAATTGAGTATATATACTACTGCACATACTCAAATAATTTTTGGGTAGTTTTCTTTTCTAGATGTATGTCCATCCTTACATGCTTCATAATTGGCTATTTCAAAAAGGTCAAAATGAAATTTGACCTTTATGTGAACATTTACCAATCTCACATATGCAAAAATTAAAAGGTGAGGGAGCCTTTGCATTTTTGCAAATGACTTTAACCAACCTAAATGTATTGTATTATATAAAAGTCACTATCCTAGATGCAAGAGATGTGAGTTTCATGGCAGTTCTTGGATTAATCCAAGAATATGAGTTTGTAAAATTTACTTTCAAATTTTGATTTTTATAACTATACATAGTTATCTATAAGTAATTGCCCTAATATCCTTATAGCACTCTTAATAATCATGTGAGGCAATAGATGCAAATGTGCTTTGTAATCTGTAGTATACTGTTAGGTATTCTTAAAAGTTTTATTCATTCTTCAGAGATTTATATCTTCCTGTATATTTTAATTGTTGGAATCAAATGTCTAAATTAAAAGCATCTTCCTTCATGTATAGAGATATCTTTTATCATCAAATATTTAAGGGAGATATACACTGTTCATAACATGGTATATGCAAAATTAATACTTACGTAAACTTTCCAAAAATTTAATTATTATATCTTTTTAACAGTATACTTGTGCCCAAGCATTCCTATGAAATAATAAATAAATAATTCATGCAATAAACTAACACCTTACAGTGTAAATAATCTTGCTATTTTACACAGAGGTTTTATGTGTAGAATGGCTCTGAGAAAGCACTGCTCTGTAAAAGAAAGATCTGAAAAATAAATACCGATCACACCTTAAGTGCAATACATAAGCAAGTAGGAACAACTCTGTAAACAATATTTAAACTGTCATGATAAAGAGCAAAAATTTCAAGCTCTCCTTAAACAGTAGGCAAAATAAAATATGTTCTTCAAACATTATGCACTTTTTACTGAAAACTTCTGGAGCTATCCCTCAGGTAATCATAAGACCAAAACCAAACAAACAAAATCCTAGCTTGCACTTATCACTTGGAGTTTTCATGGTTGATTCCACATCCAGGGGACCTGCAAGCACTAAAATAAAAACTGGAAGGTCAAACAGTGAGTATCAGTAACTTCCCAGAAGTGAAGGAAAGGCAGTTCAGTTTTTTGTTTTTTTTTTTTAACAAGACCATGTTTTCAAACTAACTTTAATTTATTCATAAGAGGGCCATTACACTTGTTCTTTTGAAAAGGAAACCTCTTAATTGGAACTAAGTCACTCATTATTCACTGTGATACAGGTTTCATGCCCTTAGGTGCCATGTGATTATTCACATGTTCAGCTGAGAGAAAGGGGTAAAGAGCTATTCTAATGACTTAGTTTGGATCTGACTCACTGGTTTTTATCTCACTTTAACTTTCAATATCAGTTACAGAAAGTGTTAAAGCTGGGGGAAATAACATTTGGTAGATGGTAAAAGATAAGTACAAGTCATTTCAAGTTGCTGAAGTTTTCATTAAAAGAAGGCAAGCTAGTTCAAATCCAAAGTTACTTAAATGGACTAAGACTTCCGGTATATTTACTAAAGAGCTTAAAAGGTACTGTTCAGAATCCAGCAGTCAACCTACTGAATGGTGTGATTAGACATTTATTTTGACAGTAATCACTGACAACTCAATTATACCCCAAGAGTCAAACTTGCATGTCATCAAAATGTCTAATGATCAGTGTTTACCGGGTAACAATAATTCACATGCTAAACAGGTTGCCAGAATTCTGTCACTGCGACACCTAAATGGAACATTTGGGTGTTTGTCTAATGCACTTAAGAACAATATGGAATTTTAGCTGAAAGGAGGTACACTATACCTAAGTACATCATGCAAGTTACCAAAAGAGAAGATATTTTGCATAATAAAATGTGTATTTGTAGACTATTTAAGACAATTTAAATCAGGCTTTGTTTTGTTTTTTTTTTTAATTTGGAAATGAGATTTAGAAATTTTAAAGTGCCTATTCAAGATTAAACAGCTAATAAAAAAATGAAGCTGAGCCACATGTATAAAACCTTTAATTCAGATGTTTTATATTATTCTTATCAAGTCAAAGGGCTTCCTGGAAATTAAAATTAGACATAGTATGACCAAAAGAATAGACCATAAAAAATGGAATTTGGAGCCCTACTGCATATAATTTTATATTGTTTAATTGTATAAGATCTTATAGGAGAAAAAGAAATTCTAAGAAGGTACTTATCACTATTGTCTTACTGGATGTCTACAAAAAACCTAAAAACTTCAAAATATAGAATTTGAAATAGATGTACAGAAAGGTCTTTGTTAAATTTCTGAAACCAAAATCTTTCAAACTAGCAGAACATTGATATGTATTACAGATTCTTGTATGCGAAATGACAGAATTGTGCCAATGTCAAAAACAAAGTCAAATTCTTGATGTTTCATTCCAACTCTACCAATTCATGTCTTTGTAAACTAAAGTAATATGGCATTTAATGATGCTTTGGTCAGGGGCAAACTGAATATACAATGGTGGTTCTGATAGAAGCATCATATAACGTAGGTATGTAACTGGATATACCACCGAGGTTTGTGTACTTACAATCTATTATTATGTTCACACAAAGGCAAAATCACCTAATGATACCTTTTTTTGAAACTTATCCCCATTATGGAGCAATCATAACTATAATTCACATAGCTCTTTGACATAGCTGCTTTTAACAAATTTCTAAGGCTCCTGAATGATTTCATTGCATTCAAATATTCACAGTTTATGCATTGAAAAAAAAACACCTAAATTTCATTATTAAATATGTTATAATACAATGCTCTTAAGTTATTGCATCATAGTACTTTTTCCCAGCTGGGAAAACTGAGAATCTTCAAGAATATTTGTTACCCAAATAGAGTCCAATTGGAAATATCAGATGGGTACTATTTGTTTTTCTTTTTTAAAGATTTATTTATTTATGCATACAAGAACTGGGGTGTAGGTCAGAGGTGTGGGGAGGTGAGAGGATTCACCTAAAACAGAGTGGGGAGCAGAACAGGTGGATCGACTGAGATACACTGCTGAAGGGAGCAGCAGGCAAGCAAGGAGAGGTCTGCTGTGCCATGTGTGAAGCTCCCTTGCAGGGGATCAAACTCCTACTGCAGTGGCTGCTGATAGCTTCATAGTGCTGAGACTTAACTCCTTGCACCACCAGGGAGGCCCAGATGAGATCTATTTGTAACCCATGATTGGTTCTGCCTCATATGTCCTAACATCCTCCCCCTTCTCATCTATCTGGAACCCCAAGTAAAGATTATTCTTCATTTCAATATGTAAATTCTCTGAAGGGAGTTAGTGATTCTGCAAACTTTCCTTGGTGGCTTCCTTGGTATCCAGTGTTCATAGGCATCGGTGAATTTTTTTCATGAGTCTACCTGGGTCCTATAGAAGTAGCAACAACAAAAAAAAATAATTGGAGTATAAACTACTTTTATGCCCAGTCTCATAAAATGTGAATTAATTATTCACTTCCAGACATTTAACTTCCAAACAGGTATGCTCTGTGTGAAATGATACCTTTCCCCCTTCTTCCCAATTGATGAGAAAAAAAGTAAAATATAATGTCCAATAGAAATATAAGAATAATTATTTATGATAATGGTAACAATGGTCCTCATTTCTTCTGTCTTTCTAACTTGCAGCTGATCTGCAAAGTATCTTGAATTAATCTGTAAAAGTTCCTCTTCTAAGTACCTAGCATTATTCTTTCCTATCCTCCAGAAAGTCTTACCCCAGTAGCTTGAAACTGAACAACAACAACAAAAAACCATTGATCAAAGGACATTTTTTTGATGATAATCTTTATTTCAGGCATTTCATGTCTCTGTTTAAAGCCTATTTCTTTTTTTATATTTTTTTATTGGGGTGACATTGTTTTACAATAGCTTATGTGATTAGGGATATAGGTTTACGCCTCTTTAGATGTATGTTACCACTAAACACTTTCCACCAAAGCACTCATAATCTTCCACCATAGTCCATTTGGGCTTCCTTTTTTAACTCCTTACTCTTCACACTCCCCTCTGATAGCCTTAATTTTGAAGTTAAATTTCTAGTTTGTTTTGGTTTAGTTTTGATTGATTCATTGCTTTCTTTATATTCCATATATGAATGAAATAATCTGATATTTGTCTTTCCCTATTGTCTTATTTTGCTTAGTATAATTCCCTCTGGTTCCATCTGTGTTGTCTCTGCTAGAAAGATTTCAGCAAGAAGGAAACATTCATTATTAAAGTTTTATTTAAATTTTGAATTATTAAGTGTATATTATTTAATGATAATAAAGTATATTGTAAGCTCAATCTCTAAGCAGACAATAGCGAAAATAGAAATGCTTGTTTTCCTATACTCATCTCTAAAGTAGAAATCAGCAGATATGGGAAGACATTCTTGTTAGGGATTCTAATGAATTTAAACATTAATTTTATAGAAGCTCTTTCAGTATCACATGAAACATAAAATTGTCTGTCATTTAGGACGGAATGCCAACTAGTTATCTTGATATTTGAGAAGAAATTGGTTCTACTGTTTTAAGTGCATTGGTGATAAAACAAGGTTTAGATATATTTTTGTTACACAGTCTTATCCTAATAGTATCTTCTATAACAGAAATGACCTATAGTAAAATAATTCAAAATACCCTCTCTCCTGAAGGTTATTTCCACACAAAATTTAAATTCAACTTTAAATAGTACATTGCAATGATTTGAATTTGAAAGACATTTGAAGAAATATTTTCTACTAATGTTTAAAAGTTTGTCACATATATTTTATTAAAGTGGGTAAATCAAGATCCCTATAAGATCAATTTCAAGCCATTGGTATTTCAATGCACCAAAGTGCATAATTTAATTTTAAGAACATCTTAGGGGAGTTTTATAGATTTTAATCAAAGTTGACTTAATAAGGAGTTCTATATTTATCGTACAAAGTTAGCATAACAATCAAAATTATCTTAGTAGGAGGATGACATAATACCTGTTAATAACATTTGATTAAAATATAAAAAATGTCCTGTACAAATAACAACAAGTGTGCTTTTCAATGTTAAAAAAGTTCTCATTATCATGGACTTATACTTAATAAATAATTTAAACTGTTCAATAAATCATCATTATATAGTTGTTTACTTATTTAATTTTTTTAAATAAGACCCATTTTAGAATCTGATATTTAATTCAACAATAAGTAAATGAAAAACAAATTTTAAAAATAGAAGACATAATTGTGGATATTTAAATGATTGCACAGTGGAAAAGCTTTTTATATAAATCATAAGGAAAAGTAATGGGAAATAATAATAGATTCAATATTAAAAACTCAAGCAATAAATGCATTTAAATATTCAAATATACCATCAAAATTGAAGATGCCAAAATAGTAATAAACAATAAAAGTGAATCACTCATTAGAAACACTTCAGAATAGCATGCAATTATTTCAGGAACAGAAGTATAAAAATGAAATATAATCATATGTTTAAATTTAATTTCATCATTAAAATATAATGTAAAATGAGGAAGGAATATATATTACTGAGTAAAAGTGAAATCTACTTCCTTGCTTCAGTAAATAATTTAATCCAATAATATTATATAACTAGATGTATGTAATAAGAAAATAATTGAGAATGTACATAAAGGTATTAACAAATTTCTGGAAGCAATATTTATAGTACCGCAAAGTTGACAACACATTAAGGCAGAGGTACTAAGACAAAAGCAAGGTGATGACAACTGTAATGTGAAGTTAGCATAATGTTGTAACTGAAATAATAACTTCCCCCTTGCATCCCATCACTACTATACAGCAAAACTGATGTGATGTTTCTGAGTTTTCCATATTTTAAAAAGAAGCAGAAAATTTAATTAAATTTTCAAATTACAAATATTGACAAAAAGTCACCTTTTAAAAAATTGGGAACAAGAAAACACAACATGGATCTTATTCAACCACAAATCAAGTTGCAGTACTAGATACAATGGAGCTGCATAACATTGGTAAACCCATTGTATGGTAAAAAAGATACTGGCATAAAAATGTTCATAGTGAATTTATAAATCACAGTAATAGTATTGACAATTACGGCAGCTAGACATTTGGACTGTTATCTTTCAATGGTGTGCTTTATGACCTTTTTTCTTATTTTTAAGTTTTTATTATAGGTATGTATTATCCTGGAATTAAAAAGTATTTTCTCAGTGATGTAGAAATTAGAGTGGAGGAGTAAGGTATATTGGTGGTGGGCAGAAGGAAATTTTGATCAGACTATGGGAACTGGTGTCATATGGCAGTGAACATTATTAACACTGTAGACTGAGTTCACATGGGAAATACAGCTGTATACCTACTGAAATTTTAGTGGAGAAAACAGATTAGTAGCAACACCTGATAGCTGATGCTTAAATCAGGGAAGTATGACAGAGAAGAGAGGCCCACTTGCAAGCAGGAATGAAATGGATATGTTCCACACTGCTCATTGTTTGAGATACATTTCCCATGTTTTTTCTTCCATATCAGGTGTTTATTATGTTTGTCTTGTCCTGATTTCATAGTATGCATTGAGAGTGAGATTGAGCAGATAATTTCCATATCAAAATGAGACCCCATGTAGAGATTTAACACTACAGAATACTTATATTAATTATACTTCTCTTATTACAATGGTATAGTCATTACAATACCTGCAAGCAATGAAAGACTCTAATATGCAATGTGTTCTTGAAAGCCCAGTAATATGTCATATTTTTGCTTCTAAGAAACTACAAAAACAAAACCAAAAACAAAACAGTGGCCAGTTCAGTAGATCAAGGGGTGTCAGCAGAATGTTATCATCAAAATACGCTACCGGCAAAATCAGATAGATCCACGTCAGGGCAATCATGACATTTATTTTTCTTTCTAACAATTAGTAGACGCATATCCAGGGCAATAGCATTGATTTCATATTGTCTTAGAGTCAAATTGTCTAATAATTTCTCTGGTGCACTTTCTTTAAATTCTTACCTCTCAATTATCTGTCTGATAATGATCATTTAAATTGGGAAAGCTCTGATTATATAACATCCTTCAGTTCGGAGTAGCAGTGGGTAAGATGCTTTGGCTGCAGATCATAGAAGACTTAACCTGAGAAACAAATCTGTTTCATAGTAACCAGCTTTTAGAACTGATCACAATTCCAAGAGTTTATGTTCCATCTAAACTTTTAAGTTAATTTTACTCTAACTTTTAATCAATGCTACTAAGTATAAAGTAGCCTGAAGGCCATTGCTTTGTTTGGGAAAACAAATGAGGAAAGACATGTTATCCCTATAAATGCAATTCTAATGAAATCAGTATAAAATGTAGTTCTTAGATAAAGTTACAATTATTTCTAATAACTGTGCTTTCATTTCAGATAATTTTCAACAAATATAAGGTTATAAAATAAATATAATCCCTAAAGAAATCAAGGTTGTTTTATTTAAATTGCATTTTTTTATAGTAGCTACTCAAACCCAAAGAAAGTAGAATGCCAGTAAACCAGATCTCCTTCTACTAATCTGTTCTGTTTTGTTGTTTCACTTTTAATTGAAACATTAATTATTAAATTTATTGATTATATCTTACGGAACTTTAAAAGGTGGGAATCAATAATTCCAAGTGTCACATTTGAATACTTACAACCTAAAAAATTATCATAGCATTTTCAATAATCAGAACAATATTTCTTAGAGGAAATAACTTAACAACTGCAAACATGGAATATAACATTTCCAGGTTTATTGCAGTTGCAGATACAATATACTTTTGCAGTGGTAGAGTAATTAATATATTATTTTCAACTGGATTAATTTTTAGGATTCAACACCTACAATAATTTCAATTAAGCTGTATAAAATGTAAGGAAAATTGTGATATCAACTCAACCATATATATATGTGTGTGTGTGTATATATCTTTGCATTTGAAGACCCTCTTAATAATTTTAAATTTTAATATTTACATACTCACCTAAAAGAACATAAAATGCTATGCAGATGCTAATTTAATACATAAAGCATTACCTAAAAATTGTTTTGAATTATATATTTTGTGATAATAATGCAAAATTATTTATAAAACCATAATTAGATGCCATTAAATCATCAAATTATTAAATCACAACATCAGTGAACAGCAATCACTTTTACTTTTCTAAGTATATTGAAATCAATAAGTATGCACAGTATAGTAATTTAAATGGTATTTGACTTTCTGTGTTTTATCAGAGAGAAAATAAGAACTAGGGTATTATGGATTTTTAACTTATGCTTATTGGATTGTTAGTTATTCTTTAAAAATTATTTTATAAAGAAATTTTGAATCCAACATTAGATTAATGAAAAATTGATTAGTTACTCAGAAAAAGCTATCCTTGGTAGCAATGGAGAAAGAATGTAAGACTAAAAATAGTTAGACATGGTAAAAAGAATAAAAGTTTCAATAAATCCAAAAGAAATTCTAGTATGTTTGTAATATATTTATGATTTGCTTATTAATTCTGATATAAGAAAAATCAAGGTGAGAAAACATCTTTGAGATCGTTTTTAAATTCTTCGTAGTTAAATATCGTTTGTAATAATTAATAGTTGTACATTATTCTCTTTCTTGCTTCCTTTCTGAAAGGAAGTCAACACTGAAAACTAGGTGGGAATTTGAGTAATTCACAAGCGAAATAGTAAGAAGCATAAATAATTTCTAAGGTTTTATTAATCTTTAAAACAGCAGCCAATATTCCTGTTTTAGCCTATGTTATACAGTTGTAGGATGCAGTCCAGAAACATCTTGTCTAAGAGTATTTTTACATAAATTTTAAGACATTTTATTTAAATTATGTGGTTGGCCATCCACAACCATTCTGCTCTACATGTAACTAAGGAAAAATAATTCTTAAGACAATTGTGTTATCGTTTTAAGAATTAAAGTCTTGCTTTTCACCAAAATTTGAACTTTCATATGATGCTACCTATAAAACAATTTGTCAAACTGTCTAGCAAAAAAGAAGAATTTCAAGAAACAGGCAGACAAATATCCTCCCTTGCTCCCAAAGATGATATGGACAGAAACCAATGGGACAATTTCTCCTGCTACTTTGATTTGTCCTCTGTGCCGTGGTCCGGCCTGTCTTCTATTCTGATCTCATTCATAAACCTTGCCAATGGCATAGGACCAATGTGTGATGTAGCACAACTTTTTGATATGTCTCTATACCCTGAATTCCTCTTCTGATTCCTAGATTAATGAATGTCCTCTTCTCCTTATCCAGATTTGAGTTTTTGACGCAAGTTCTTACTTCTTATTTATATCTGAAATCTTTGGATAAAGTCTGAAACTCCAGACATGAAATATCACAGCAGAGACCAGCAGACTTCAAGTTGGTTGCACAGTTGACCTTATAAATAAATGTGATTGTGCTCTGTGAGACTTTGACTTGTAAGGAATTTTTCTAAAGACGTCCAAACCTACAATGAAAATGTTAGGATTTGTCTTCTTCTACTGGTACTCATTTTAATGCAAAACAATCTGTTAAGGATTTTATTGAATTACTCATTTAGTGTGAATGGATTTTTTTCAGGAAGCATGAATGAATTTAATGTAAACAAAAGTGATGTATGTGGAAGAGGAGTCATTCTGGTTTTGGAAACACAGAATAGAGATGAGAATATATATAACACTCTGGATTTTAAGCATATGTAATGTATATGGTCATCTATCTATTTAATAATCACAATGTTATATATAGCATATATGCATGCAAAACATACCTGTATCTACCTGAATATCTGTATCTATTTATTTACATATACCATACATATATGTGTGAAATCACTTCAGTAGATGATACAGACAATAGTGATGATGTGGTTTATATCAGAGCACAGAAGGGGAGGAGGGGAACAAATAAAGGACTCATGACTTATAAGTTCTCCCTTAGACAGAGATTGGGAAATCAACTTTAGAAAGACCAGCCTTGGCAATAATGGGCACTCAAAACTTTTAATAGGGTATTAGTTTGAAAAACTGTTCTAAAATGTATCATTAGGGGCAAGTCTAGTTTCCATTGATACAAATGTAACAACTGATGATAAAAGGGTAGAATTATGAAAAAATATTATTCATGTTAATAGCACCACTGTGTGCACTACTCTCTGTTTCAACCAATGGAGAGAGGGCCAATGTGACAGAAAAAAAGTTGTTTCTGGAACTTCTAAGCAAAATTTTATATATTTTTATACATAGACATGGACTGTTCTCAATGATGTCATTGTTTTAAAAAAGTCTTTAAAATGTGACAGGAATCCTGGATAATGTGGAAGTACGTTGCAATTTCAATGTATCAATCAAAACATCTGTGATTTAGGATTAATATGAAGCTAAAACATATTTTTCTCAGGTTAAGGTTACCTTTCTAGGATTACACTAGCTTTTTAAAAATTTACTTCTATGATTTTCCACTTTTCAACCAAATATCAAATAATTGTGGGATGTTTCCACCAAACGCAAAAACAAAACTCAACTAAAAATTTAACATATAATTCACATTGATCTGCACTGTGTATTATTTGAGAAGCCATATTTAATTAAAGCATGAAGGTACATTTTCAAAATATTTCAGCATGCATATTAATGAAATTGTTATTCAACTATCATTTGAAAAGGCAACAATATCCAGGTTGCCTTATGCTAAAGAGCACTAAATAAAGTATTTTATAAGAAAAATAGCAAGTACATATCCTCTTTCTCTATCCATATGTAATGTCATTATTGTACAAACTTTTTTAAGTACTAGAAAGCTCTAAAAAGATACTAATGCAAAACCATGTTCTGTACAAGTAGTTTTGATAATATTATACACAAGAAAATTAGAAATCTAATAGCAGAAGTATTTAAACACTACAAGACTGAAGACCATGACCATAAATTATTGACCCCTTTTGATTGGAAAAGTGGAGAAAAATTAAAAATCAGGGAAATGTCTCTTGTCAAAAAGGTTCCAAAAGAAATTACTAATCTTACCTTTGGGTTCAGGATTTGAGCAATCATTTCCTTCACTTCTTTGTCATCTTTGTGAAGTTTTACCAACAAATATGTAGAAAGTTAATTGAAAATTGTAGGAATGTTTACTTATGTTCCTTTGGTTAATTTCATGCAAGTCACTCAATTACTGTACAGTATTAGGAAATATATAACTACATGAACTATAAAGATTAGCAATCTTAGGTTCCACCCTCCAGTGAGAAAAGATTATAACGTTTACCTAAAGCTATCTTCTAACCAAATGCAGCATATTGATTTAAAAAAAAAATCAGCTCTCCATAATTCTGATGCTTTCCCATCGCCTTAATATCATTGTGTCCTGGTTTTAATCTCAGATGGTCACCATTCAGAACTTCAAATATACTAATGATAGAAGTTTGGTATTTGACAAAAGCTATCTCATAACAGGATCAATGTGTCAATATGAAGGCATTGATAATGGAAAACAAGTAAAATTCAAAGACATCAAAACTAGGGAATGCTTTCAGATTAAAATGCCTGCATGATACTCTCCCTAACAAAGGCAAGTTCATTAACTCCGAGACTGTATATTTTCACAGGATAATTCTTGAACTGGGAGAATTGGAATCACTCATGGTGCCATACATGCAGTTAATTGGATCCTCTTGAACCAATTTCTCATGTGTTAGGGGTCATAAATCTCAATTGTTATGCATTCTTAAGCACTAAAATTTGAGAAAAACTCTTTTAGCCTTAAGACTGAGGAGTTTATTTGAAAGTCAATAACTACAAATGAGAGCTGTTTATTTTCTTGGGATTTTCAATTCTTTTTAAAGCATCTCTCAAGCAGAGTCTGACCTTTAAGATAAACCTGCTCATGCAGATCTAAGATAAGGCTGATTCCTGCTGAAGATAATCCATCCTCTAAACACACACACACACACACACACACACACACACACACACACACACACACACCCCTTACATTTTACCTTTATTTCCCCTCTTTCATAGTGCCACAATTCTCCTGAAGAACAGTCCACATTCCTTTCTGTTTTAACAGTTTGGCTGTACTCTAACCTCCCCTTAAATATCCATTTCCCCTCACCACCACAATCAGGCTTAGCAGGAGACCTGGGCACACTCAGTAATTACCCAAAACCTGCACAAAATTTACTGTTGTGGTATTAACTTATTTCAATTCAGAGTAACTCTAACTCAGAGCTATCCTGTGAGAAAGAACACATGAATGACAGGACCTACTGCACAAAGGAAGATTTAGGTCCAGATTAGAAGCCACAAGTGTTTAGGAACAAGGAAAAGGAGAAAGATAGCAAGAAGGAGAGGAAGGGAAGGAAGAAGCTCCAGATGCCACTAGTTGCAGCTTATGTGAAGGATATCTTGTAAGAGAAAAATTGCAGTGTGTAATGAGGCCAAGTCTTGGACTTGTCTGTTTTATAGGACATCCTGGTATGTACAATACACATATGCAAGAAGTGAATAGATCCTTTCAACATTATTCTATTTCCACAAATGAGATTGGAAATGAAATGTAATAGCAGTCTTTCCACAGAGCCAAGTATTGCAAGCTTAGAATACTAACTGGTTCATTTACTTCACTGATTACCATATGTAGATATGAAATCTCAGGCACAAATTTTCAATAAACTACCCTCTTAAAGTTAACTTGCCTTTCTGCTTTCATCCATTCATCCATATTCTTGCCACGTGAATTTTAATGTTGAGTTTTTAACATTTCCCAATAGTCCAACAATATCATTTGCCAAAAACTTGGGCTGTTTCTATCATCTCATGCAACACCTATCATGAGCTAATGTGCAAAGATAGGGATCAATTAGACATAATATATACAAAATCTTACCAGATTGAATTAAACAAAAACATATTAGTTTAGTCTCATCCCAACTTACCTCTCTTAACTAAAAGCTACCAGGTATTTAAATAAAAATTTCAAACAGGCTAGAAACAGTAAAGTCTTTCATCATTCTTACAGATTGTGAGTGTTCCATTCTTTCTACATTCATAGTGTTTGTTGGGCAGCATAGAAAAAAAGAAGAAAACTACAATGTCCTTGATATACTGCACTTTGTAAAAGGAGAGCCTCCTCTCCAGTTCATATACAATGGAACACTTCAAGTCTTCGTGCACTTCATCTGCATTACAAAAACTTGGAGGGGGAAAACTTTTTTTTTTGGGGGGGAATGAAGGTGATTTCTGAGCTGCTATTGCAGTTGTATATAGCACTGACATTTATTTCCCATAATTCTTGCCCACAGGAAACACATCGTTTGAGAAACTGAATAAAACCAAGTTGGACCTTCTCAAAATCTGAAAACTAACAACTTCCCAGGGAAGCACGCATAATCCCAACACTGTGAAAATGTAAGGAGCAAGGCGTTAAGCTGATGTGAGGTGGAAAGCTGTCCACCTTGAGGGTGCTGTGAATCTGGTTATCCCTGAGCCTGAACCCGAAGAAGAGGAGGGTGTGATGGGAAGAGAGGGGGGAGAAGAATGCCTCCACTCCATGAAACCAGATACCCTTTTGGAACACCGGCTGAGCACTAGAATCTGGACCCCACCCCCTTGCCTACCTCCAGACTCCAGTATGCTTCCTTTGGCTTCCTCCCCTCTGCTCCTTCCGCAGCAGAGGACACACGGATCCCGAGAACGGCCGGGAGCTTGGGTCCCGCAGAGCGTTTGTGCCAAGCGCTTCTCTGGACTAGTTAGCAAATGAGAAAAAGGGACTGAGACGCGCAATCAGGATGGTGATTAAAATCCGGTTTTCAGGCACCAGCGTCCCGGAAGGCTGCTGCTGCTCTTCTGTACCCTTACCCAGCTCTTTCGCCCGTCAAAGGGTTACTCAGGGAGTCCCCCGCAGCAGCTCCTTCCCTTCTGCTCCGCCAGATCTCTCCAATCTCCGCCGCCTCTGTTACACCGCGCGCCGGGCCATCCACTCGCCGCACAGCTAGAAGGCCAGGCAGAGACAGCGCGGTGGGGAGGAGGGTGGATTAAACGGATAAAGCGTTCGGGTAAGGGAGGAAAAACTTTGATATTGGAACCGCACATACAGGAATGAAAAGAAACCGAAACAAGTTGCAGGTGAGGGGGCAGGGAGAACGCTTTCACCAGCACTGAGAAAAATCACCCCCAACTAAAATCTGGGAAGAAGCTCCCTGTTCCT
>PVIJ01004595.1:77500-84783 GCA_004024925.1 Scalopus aquaticus
TTAATCTATGAATTTTACTAATACATCATAAGTTTTTCTTGCTCCATATTAATATGAAAATTATGCTCCTGATTAACTTGCTTTCTATTTCAAAATGTTTATGAACTATTTTGTTACTAATATGTTGGTTGTGATGATCATATGCATTTTTAATTTTTGAATGATTAGTATATTTCACATAAGGGAAAAGTAACATTTGTGTAATGAGTCAACTGAGGCTTTCTTAAAACAACATAAAATTTCCTGCAAATAAACTGAAATATTTGAATTTATACATTTAAATGCATTGAAAACTTAAACCAATTTAACATTTTTTAAAAGGAATGATTTGTTTGAGAAAGGAAAACTATAAAAATACATATGTTGAACTATAGTTTTAATTATACTTCCAATAGGGTATTATTTTACATTGTATATGTGTTGTATTCACATATGAGGTTCAGACCTTAACTCTTTCTAATCCAAGTAAAATTAAGATGTTCTTGACTAAACAACCTGTGCTCTCTCTAAAGTAATCAATATTTTAATCATGATTTTATATTTTGCTGCAAAACTAAGATAATTTGAATGATTAGGTAAGACCACAGGATCATGGTGAATACATAAGCATATTTTCATTTACTTCTGTATAAGTGAAGTTCAGTCATATCATATGTATAATTCTAGGAGGAGGGGGAAATTGGAAAAACATTTACATAAAATATATGAATTCACAATAAGTATGTAAAATTAGTTCACTACTTTCTATTTAAGTGATCAGGTAAGCTTTGACTGGAATATTAAACTGTATAAGTTCATATGTTTAAAATAGTAAAGTTTGTGTTGTTTTATGTTAAGGAGACTGCATTCTGAATCTAAAGCTATACAAATAATTTTGCCTATATGTTAATTGACATGTTTAATCTAATATCAACAATTCAGGGATATCTTGACACTGTGAATAGTATAGTCTGACTCTTTTGGTAAGAAGTTAAACAGGAAAATCTGTGAACAATCACTAGTTGAGGGCTAATATTTTGTGTGGGAATTTGTATATATCTTTCTTTTGTACCCTGAATAGACATGTAACTATTTTGTGTTAGTACATAAATGGTGAAATTATTTTCTCCACCAAATCACAGGATATTTTCTTTAGAGAGACTAAAATGCTCTCTGTCCATGCAAACTGATATCAAACTGATATAAATGCCATTACTGGAACTAAATATAATCAAGAGGAGTCATTACTGCAAATCATACTGACAGCAAATACCATCTTAGAATGACATGATTAAAAATATTATTGCATAAGACACTAGCTGTAAGACACTATCTTTGTAAGTAAAATGTGCAGATAGAATGTTACAAGAAACTTACCTTCTGGCACACCTTGCGTATTTAGAATATCTATTTCTGTAGAAATGAGCTCTATCAAAGAGAAAATAATTTTACTTATCAACAAATGTTTCATAGCTGAATCTACCATATAAGCTATTGTGTAAAATTATGTTTAAGTCAGTTTCAAAATTTCTTGAAATAATTGTTCTTTCCCTATGTGTAATTCTTTTCCTTTTATTTTTTCTATTTTGTTGCACTGTCCTGACACTAAATGTTTCCCCAGTATTTTTTTTTTTTACAAATAGAATACCTGGACTGGGTAAACATTTAAAACATTACCATTGCCTTCTAGCTTCTGTGACCCAGAAATGATAAAATCTCATCAGGAAGGACCCTTTGGAAAATTAGATTTCATTAGGATTTTTTCCATATACTTGAGTCACAATCATATCTTTGATTTTACTTAAATATTCCTTTGGGATTGGAGCTAAGTTAACAATGTTATTATGGGAAAAAAAGCTAAAATTGAAGAAACTATATTGATCTATGCAACTATACCGGTAGTCCAGAAATCTTAATTTTCAGTTATGCAATATGTGGTAAATTTGGTCATTTATAGTTTAAGTTTTAAAATGAAAGAACAATTATTTATTTTTTCTCTTCCTTCACTTTAAAAATGCTGTCTGTCAGAATTCAATAAAAGCAAATGATTAGAAAGAGCCAAAAAAAAATTCAGGAAAAAATATGCTTCTCAGTTGCTTAAAATTTGTATATCCTATGAATCCCGTCTCTTACAATAATTCAGAAAAGTGATCTGGCAAGTCGAGTATGTTCTTGAATGTTTGAGCAGCTTGTGTTAAAATGTTTTTTTTTTTTTCTTCCATCATCAGTGACTTGTAGAAAACAGATGCGAATAGCACCTGCTTCCATGGCAGATGCCAGGGTGGTATTGGCATCCTTGAAAAATCCACAGGGTCTATCTGAACAGCAGTTAGTATTCTGTGGGCCCATCCATGCTACTAAGCTGTACACTAATAGAAAAATTGTTAAGCAATCTAATGTTTTTATGATTATTAATTTTGTCAACACTACTAAACTGTAAAAATTATGTTAATGACATACTTTCCAATTTACATTTAAACAATCCCCAATTGTATTTATGCTAACTGTTTATGGTTCATCAGCAAATTGAAAAAAGCAGGAGATATAGTTTAAAATACATATATTTAAATAAAGACCACAATGAGTTACCACATTACACCAACAAGAATGGCACACATTAAAAAAACAGAAAACAACAAATGTTGGCGGGGATGTGGAGAAAAGGGAACACTCCTACACTGTTGGTGGGACTGCAAACTGGTCCAGCCTCTTTGAAAAGCTGTATGGCGGTTTCTCAAACAACTAAAAATGGAGCTTCCATTCAACCGAGCAATTCCACTCCTAGGAATATAGCCAAAGAACACAAAAACATTAACCCAAAAGGTCACATGCACACCTATGTTTACTGCAGCACTATTTACAATAGCTAAAACATGGAAACAGCCCAAATGCCCAAAAATTGATGACTGGAATAAGAAAATGTGGTATATCTATACAATGGAGTATTATTCAGCAATCAAAAATGATAAACTAATGCAATTCTCAGCAACATGGATGGAGCTAGAAGGGATCGAGCTCAGTGAAATAAGCAGAAGGAAAAAGAAAAATATCACTTGTAGGAGGATTATAAGAGAGCCAAAAGAGAAATCAGAAAGAGAAAATAGCACACAAAACATAACAAAAGCAAAAACGAGCAGCAACCACAAATAAGAGACATTCTGCAGGGGAGAGGGAGGGGAAGAGACCACAATAGAGGAGAAAAGCGCAGAATGGACTATGGTGATGGTTCATGGGTGAATTGGTGGTGGGAAATCTACAGGGGATACATAGTAATGTAAAGGACATAAATTAAATAAAAAAATACATCTATTCTTAGAATATTTTTCATGTGTCTTCCTTAGTTTTATTTATGATCAATAATCATGTAACTAACATTACATGAGAATTTGTTGCATGTTAAATTCTACACTAAATGCTTCACATACATTTCTACATTATTTCCTAACAATAAATTAGCAACACTAAGGGGTGGTTTCCCCCTGATTTACAAAAGGAAATTGAAACTTTTGTTTGTTGTTTAAAATTATTTTAATTAGGTTTAACATTGGTTGATAACAATGAAATTATTCAGAAATACAGGTTACTACCTCTTCAGGTGTGTGTTCACATACCAGATACCACCAAGTCACCTTTAGTGCTCCAGCATAATGCATGTGCCCCATCCCACCAGTTATAATAGTGTAAACACATTCTAAGAGCTGTGGTCAGGAGGTGATTGTGGTATGTGGAATAGCTGTCCCTCAAAGATGTCTACATCTTAATCCCTGGAACCTATGAAAAATTGAGATTATATGACAAAGGGAATTAAAGTTGCTGGTAAATTAAGTTTGCCAATTAAGTTAACCTTAAAAGAGGGATATTATCCTGGGTTTTTGGTGTGGTGTTGAAGAGTGGGAGACAGAGGCAGAGGTCAGAGTGATGCTGTGGGAAAGACTCAATCTGCTATTGCTGATTTGGAAGGTGGATGATGAGGACATGGGTCAAGAAATGTGGGTGGAAAAAGCAAAAAACAAATTCTTCTTAAGATCCTCTAGAAATGAATTCACCCTGAAAAACAAAATTTTAGCCCAGTGATATCCAATTGAGTCTAGAGAGGCTGGAGTTGAGTATAGAGCCAGTTAGGATTTCGTAAGGTGCAGATGTATGTTTCTTCTGATGTGTTCCTGAGTAGTCAGGTCTGCTGACTATGACTTTGGTAGGGCTGAGAGGAGTATAGGACCCTTTAGAAACTCCTGGGTTACATTATGGACTGTCTCTTGTAGGGTCTGTATGCCAGAAGGATTCTACAGACTGAAGCTGGGAGGAGACTGAATTCAAATGTAGAGCCCCTTTGGACTCTCCAGGAGCACAGATGGAAGTGTTTCCAGATGGGACCCTAGATCCTTAGGATTTTGCCAAATGACTGCAGATATGAGGAAGATGGATCCATGTATTGGGTCCTTTCTGGATCTCTAGAGGCACAGATGGGAATATCTCTTGAGAATTCCTGTGCCAGAAGGACTGTTAGTAGAATATAGCTGGAAAGGGTAGTGTTTAGTTATAGAGTCCTATCAGCATCTAGAGTCTTACCTAGTTTGGCGGGTTTACCTCCAAGGGCTCTAAACTATATTGAAAGGGGTTAAAGCAGGTTTATCACTTCAGGATATACAATCGAGGTCTATATGCTTGTTTCTTGATGCACTAGTGGGCATGATTTCTCCATGGGTCCCAAATGATGCTGGTGGTAGAATCAAAGTCAGGTAAGGTTGCAAACTAGTTCTGAGGGTTTTAGAACTGTTTCTAGGTCTGGGATTGGGACCATGGCAACAAATCAGCCACTAGGTTTAAGCCTGATTTCTCAGACTTTCTCTCCTTGTTCTTGGATTACACTGAAGCTTTACAATTTCCTGGTTCCTAAAGCTCCCACACAATCATATTTGCTAATAGATGGATGTCGATTATTATTGTTGACACAAAGATAAGAGCAAAGGACATCACATAAGGCCATTTTGCTGATGTTGTTTTCCATATGCATTTAAACATGAGTTAGTCACTCAAAATTTGATAAGAACTAGTATCTGTGTCTTCTAAGAGTGAAGTCAGTTTTTTTATATGTAATAAACTAATTAAAATGGTATCTCACCTAAAGGCTTGAGTGTTATTTTGTTGGTGATTGTTTTTAGCATTGTATCAGTGTTCAATATACTTATGGTTATGCTCCTCAATTGAACAATACAAATTTATTTATTCACTCATTGATTTGCTCTTTTAAAATATTTATTGTTATTTTCTGTATTTGTATCATAGGTCAGTCTTGTTGCAACAGACAAAGGATATGGCTTAACAACTTGTGCTGTCACAAAGGTTTTGAAAAGGAAGAGACTTGGAGTATAAATTTTTAGTGTAGTGAGCAATTCTGCAATATTATAACATATTCAATATTTAAAGAGCTGCAACTCAAAACAAATAAGATAAATAGAAGTGTGATTTAAGTGGAAATTAAACTCTCAAAAGTGTTAAAATATAGGTTTTGCACATAATTAATGAAGCAAAGAGAGTATAAATATTATGTAGTAATTAGATTGGTCTATGGTAAAACTGAGGTAACTGGTGATTTATTTTTCTATTTCATGAACAAATTTTAAAACATAATAAATGCAATTACTCTTCTGTGATTTATAAATCATCATATATTTAAGACTTGAAGCCTCACTTACCATTCTTAAAAAGCTATTTCAAACCTTGAATCTCTCAGTAGTACTTTAGTCTGAATTATTAGGGCCTTCCAGTTTAACAGCATTTTTCATTTATTCAAGATTGAGTTGTACAAAACCTATTTTCAACAGCAAATACATTTTTATAAAATTTAAACATGGACAAAATACTTACTAATTATAAGTGCATAAAATTGCTATTAACCTATTTTTGATAGGTTTGAATGCTTTGTATACAAAATACGAAGACTAATCACCACACTGGAAATAGAAAGCTCCAGCAATGTCAACAGACATGCATTAAAGTCTAGATACTAGTGATTGACAAAACACGCATATTATGATTATGTGCCAAGAAAATATAAAATGCACATCATAAATGAGAATAAATCAAAAGATAAATACCTGTTAAAATGAAAAGAAATCAAATGTTTTAATATCAAGTAGAATAGTAAATAGAGAGAGTACTTTTTCAAGTGACTGACCTGCTTATAATTAAAAGAAATGAGTCCTATTTTCAATTAGAAACTAGGGATTTTCTACTTGTTCTACTAGGCAGAATAGTAACACAAATTTAATCTAATAAGTACAGCAGACACTTCTTAATGTTTACTCTCCCTTTGAGTTCATGCCATTTCAGCTCTTTCTTAAAGTACACTGTGCTCAAATCATACTAAATTTTTGAGTTCTGAGTTTTCAACACTGTTTTCTTTTTCATAACCATTTTCTCTGCCCAAACAAACCCCTTTTCTTCCATTTTATGCCTTACATCTCCTCATCTTTCTGAGATCATCCACAGTTTTTCCTTTTAAGATTTATTTTATTTATTTATGCATACAAGAGCAGGGCTATAGGCCAGAGGTGTGGGTAGAGGGGTGACAGGATTCACCTGAGACAGAGTGAAGAGCAGAACAGGCTGACTGACTGAAATACACTGCTGAGGAGAGCAGTGGGAGAGACAGGAGAGGTTTGCTCCTCCACGAGGGAAGCTCCCTGGCTAGGAATAAAAATTGTGCTGCTGCAGTGGCTCTGAATAGCTTCATAGTGCTGAGACTTAACCCCTTGCACCCCCAGGGAGGCCCAGTTCTGTTTTCTTGTAGAAGTCTGATTAGTTGCCCATCCTAGGGTTGCCCAGGGTGTGTTGAATTCCTCTATAGCACTTCTAATGATCTACTATATTGGTGGACAGTAACTGGCATACAGAGGTAGGATTGGGAGTAGAATACTAGGTGTACTTGACAAAAGCTGGTTCTTTGAAAAAATAAACAAAATAGACAAACCACTAGCCAGACTTACAAAGAAAAAAATGAGAGAAAACACAAATAAATAGGATCATAAATGGAAAAGGAGAAATCACAACGGACACAGCAAAAATAAAAAAAAAAAATCATGGATTACTATAAACAACTCTACGGAAACAAGTACAACAACCTAAAGGATATGGACAAATTCCTAGACTATACAATAACCCAAAATTAGACAAAGAAGATATAGAACACTTAAACAGACCAATCACAAGCAGTGAAATTGAAACAGTAATTAAAAACCTCCCCAAAAACAAAAGCCCATGACCAGATGGTTTCACAAACAAATTCTTCCAAACATTCAAAA
>PVIJ01004595.1:84883-115167 GCA_004024925.1 Scalopus aquaticus
GCAAAAATATTTAACAAAATCTTGGCCAATAGGATCCAACAATGCATCCAAAAGATAATACACCACAACCAAGTGGGATTTATTCCAGGGACACAAGGATGGTTCAACATCTGATAATCAATCAATGTAATCCAACACATCAACAAAAAGAAAAATAAAGACCATATGATCATATCAACAGACAATGAGAAAGCATTTGACAATGTGCAACACCCATTTATGATAAAAGCCCTTGAAATCCTTGGGATAGAAGGAACACACCTCATCATAATAAAAGCCATATAAAACAAACCCACGGCCAATATTATCCTCAATGATGAGAACCTGAAGGCTTTCCCCAAAGATGAGGAACAAGGCAAGGATGTCCACTCTCACCATTACTTTTCAGTGTAACACTGGAAGTCCTAGCCAGAGCAGCTAGACAAGAGAAAGACATTCAAGGGATCCAAATAGGAAAAGAAGAAATTAAACTGTCTCTATTTGCAGATGATATGATAATATATATACCAAACCCTAAAAACTCCATAGAAAAACTACTCAAAATTATAGACCAGTTCAGCAAAGTAGCAGGATACAAAATCAACGCACAAAAGTCAGTAGCATTCCTCTATGCAAACACCCATTCTGAAGAAGAAGAAATTAAGAGATCCATCCGCTTCAAAATCGAAACCAAAAAAATCAAATATCGAGGAATAAATCTAACAAAAGACATAAAGGACTTATACAAAGAAAACTATAAAACACTGTTAAAAGAAATAGAAGAAGACACAAGAAGATGGAAAGGCATCCCTTGCTCATGGATTGAAAGGATTAACATTATCAAAATAATCCTACCAAAAGCAATTTACAGATTCAACACTATTCCAATAAATATCTCAATTACATTCTTCAAAGAAATAGATCGACTACTGATGAAATTCATATGGAACCACAAAAAACCTCACACAGCTAAAGCCCTTCTAACTAAAAAGAAAGAAAATGGGAGAATGTCACGCCCTGATTTCAAACTATACTACAAAGCCATAATAATTAAAACAGTATGGCACTAGAACAAAAACAGACAAAAAGACCAATGGAACCGAATAGAATACCCAGAATTAAAGCTGCATATCTATGAACAACTAATCTTTGACAAAGGAGCAAAGAAAATGCAGTGGAACAAGGACAGTCTATTCAATAAATGGTGCAGGGAAAACTGGACAGCCACACGCAAAAAAATGAAGCTAGACTACTACCTCACACCCTGCACAAAAAACAACTCAAAATGGATAAAAGTCCTAGATGTAAGACCTGAAACCATAAAATTTATAGAAGAAAATATAGGCAAAACTACACAACATACATCTCAGCAAAATCTTTAATACACATCCCCCAAAGTGAAGGAAGTGAAGGACAAGATAAACAGATGGGATTACATCAAAATAAAAAGCTTCTGTACAGCAAAAGAGACATTAACCAAAACTAACAGACACCCTACTAACTGGGAAGAGATCTTTGCACACAATACAACTGATAAAAGACTAATAACAAAAATCTGCAAGGAACTCACACAACTCAACAAAAACAAAGCCAACAATCCAGTCAAAAAATGGGCAGAAGAGCTAAAAAGACACTTCTCCAAAGAAGAAAAGCAAATGGCCAATAGGTACATGAAAAAATGTTCAACATCACTTATAATCAAGGAAATGCAAATCAAAACCACAATGAGATACCACCTCACACCTGTGAGGATGGCACACATTAAAAATACAGGCAACAACAAATGCTGGAAAGGGTGTGGCGGAAAAAGAACTCTTCTACACTGCTGTTGGGAATGCGAAATGGTCCAACCACTATGGAAAGCTGTATGGTGATTCCTCAAACTGCTCAACATGGAGCTTCCATACGACCCAGAAATACCGCTTTTGGGAATCTACCCAAAGGACACAAAGGCACTAATCCAAAAGGATACATGCACCCGTATGTTTATTGTGGCACTGTTCACAATAGCAAAGTTATGGAAGCAACCCAGGTGTCCAAAAATAGATGATTGGCTCTAGAAGATGTGGTACATATACACAATGGAATACTATTCAGCATTCAAATAAGATAATCACATGCAATTTGCAGTGACCTGGATGGAATTAGAGGGGATCATACTCAGTGAAATAAACCAGAAAGAAAGAGAAAAATATCGAATGGTTTCACTTATAACAGGACTATAAGGAAACCAAATAGGAGAGAGACACTCAGCAGGTTGAGGGGTGGAGGAGGGGAGGATAAGGGCACAAAACGGAGTAGAAAAGAACACAAGGGACCACGAAGATGGATCATGGGTGAATTGGTGGTGGGTTACCCACGGGGAATACAAAATGTAAAAGACATAAATAACAATAAAAATATATTTAAAAAATTAGGTTTACTTGAACTATCTCAAATAGTGACACACTAAGTACCAAATATATGTTTATTGACTAAATGAATAAATAAAACCTAACATAACATCTAAAGTATGGATAGCTTGTATCTTACAAATTAACTGGCTGCAATTATCACTTTATCATTTATTTCCTGCTATTCTTACTTTAAAATTTTCCAAGTCTAAAACTTTTGATGGATCCAAATTTAATGTTTTAAGTTAGCATGTTTGAAAAATTCTGCCCCAATTTTTCTGGAAAAATACAAAATTCTACTCATAATATAAATATAAATGTCTAAAATCTCTACATAAATTTATGCATGGTCATAGAGGACATATAATTCCTTTACTAAGAAGTTTTATATATCATATTTTTTGTAATGCTTGAAATATGCTAATTAATAACAAAGTAATGATTAAAATATATTTCTATAAAGACACCTGCAGAATTTGTGATTAAAAGGGAAATAATGTTGTAGCCTTCTGGCTCAAATTCAGTATGTTTTGCCAAAATTTGGAAACGTTTTTCTTTTGCCTTTGTGAAACATTGGTATGGTAAAAGGAACAAAGAAAGGAAAATTCAAGGGAAGTAAGAGTTGGCTCATGAATTTTAAAGTTTAAGTGCAACTTGTGAGGTTACATTACTGATTCTGATGAGAGCTCAAGAAATGCTAATTTCAAACACAAAAAGCAATCTGGTAACTTGCTCAGTCACATGTATCCCTGGTATCTCTTCTTTAACCACAGTCCACCTCCATAGTCTATTGTTTCCCTTCTCACTTTGCTGATGTCTTTTCCCCTCCCCCCAATACCCCTGTATGTCTCAGTTCCATAGTCACCTTCAGTGCATTTTAAAAAACAAACAAACAAACAAAAAACAACATTCCTTTAGCTGTTTATAGATAAAAGCCCCTGAATTTTTACATCCAATGGATTGAATTATGGTCTCTCTCCCTACCTTCCCACCCAATTTCATATATTGAAGCTTTAAACCAGAATGCCACTGTATGTGGATATAAGTTCTTTAAAGGGCTAATTTCAATTAAATATGCTCATAAAGATGGAACCCTAGATCCAAAAATGCTGGTAATGGACTCTGGGTGCTTTGGGGTTGAAGCACTAAAGTGACTACATCTGAAGGGGGAATCTTATACTTCTAAAATAACAACAATGTAAACCAATGTTACCTCAATAAAAAAATAAATATAACAAATAAAAGATCAAAAATATGCACTGAACAGTGAAAAAATACCCCTGAGGTTGTGGGTATATGCTTATTTGAATGTTTATTCATTGCAGATTACAATATAGCATCATATGAAAGAGGAAGTCAATTTTCTCAGTATCATACCTCTAAGGAATATTAACCAATGTTTACATAATAAATATTTACTTCACACTCAAAGTTTGATGCAATTTATTTAGCCCTTATCTATCTTGTAATTTTTCCATCAGTAACTTGGAGCCTCTGAATTTATTACTGGAAGTTTTTTGAAGGACAAGTATTACAACTCTTTTACATCACTCTTATTCCACATTCCTTTTTTTTTTTTTAGAAGCCAACCTAATCACATGCCCCCATTATTGCTGCAATCAAGCTGAGAAATAATGTTTCCTGAGTGTCTAGGAAGGGAAAGTGATAAACAGCATGTACCACCAACTCTCATATTGGAGATAATTACTAGTTATAATCTGCTGTATTTAATTCTAGCTACATTTATTTTATTGCTCTATATAAAACTACATGCAAATATCATTGTGGTATTTTGTTTTCTGCTTGCACTACTTAAAACTCTTATTAGTATCTTTTCTGTATACGAATCTCTTTGGTGGACTTCATTATTTTTAGGGTGACATAGTTTGCTTTTTCACTGCAATCAGTTTGGTAAATATTAGAATTGAGGAAAAGGAAGAATTAAGAAAGACTGTATGGTTTTCATTTTGAGAAATCAACTAGACAGATTTATCATTTGTTGAAATGGGAAAGACAAGACTGAAGAGAATAAGGATCTCCTTTGTGGTTACATGAAGTTTAGATGCATATTGCAGTGGAAATGTAACATGGATGTTACATTTGGAACTCCACTAACACTTTCCATTCAAATTAACTTATTTATTGTCCACAGTTTGAAATGGCACTTTACCAAAAACTAAATTTCTACATATAGGTTATAGATTATTTCTGCTTGCTATTTTTTCCACTATGTAGCTTTTTTCTAGTCCTATTTCCTAATAATTTTCTTATTGTTGTTTTAAGCTATTAGTTAAAATATTTATACTAAAACTACCTTGTGTGAAAACATAAGTTTCAGGTGCACATCATTAAAAGATAAAACCTGTTTGTACTACATTTACTTAAATACTAAAGTCCTTCTTCACTATCTGATAGGAGGTACTCCTATCAATGGCCTTTAGTCATGTATTAATCAACAATGATTTTCAGAATTAATTCCTTCACTTGTCCCTTTTTAGATAAAGTATTTCAACTCACCATCTGTGATACTTAGGATTTTCTAATAATTTTTTTATTAAAAAAATATGTGTATATATATCTTGTTTATTGCTCTTTGAAATAAGCTATAAGTCATTGTTTTTTAATAAAGTTTGTATAAAAGGTATACAAAAATGTTATTTGATAAAACATGAATGTGAATAAACAAGCAACTTTTCTTTATTTAACATTGGTGTACAGCACTGTATATGATTCAAAGGTATAGGTTTATACCTCTTCAAATATAAACAAATAAGCACAGGTTATAAAAATAACATACATTTCAAAAGTATATTTGGGCACATCTTAAATATTTCTGAAATTCTTTTGCTTACAAATTGTATATGCAATTTAAATGCTACTTCTCTCCCTAAACCACATCTCTCCCTAAGTATAACACTTGAAATGAGATAGGATTTGTGGTGAACATTATTTATTGCCTACTAAGTATCCACTTTCCCCTTGTTTTTTACTGAAGTTCAAAATTCATTCATATTTTCCTGGGTGTTATAGAAACAGCACTTAGACCTTTGAGTTTTCTTATTCCCTTTGCCTGTGACTGATCTGGTACAGGCCACCGATTCAATTCTAGATAGTAAAATATTAGAGGAAGTTTCCTGTGACACTAAGAGAAAACTATATGAAGACAAAATTTCTTCGTTTTTTGGAAATTTTTTAAAACACTGAATTGATGCCTCTTGTGATCATAAGGGTCACTGCCTTAAGGACAACAAACAAAATATAAATTCCTGAGATTTTGATATTTTTCAATTCTGAATTAACATGCTAGGAAGGACTTACATCACAAAATCTTTAATATGAGGATATATATTTTTTAACATTTTAAAACATATTTGAGTTGTATTTTTCTCTTTACTGCCAAAATGTTCTTTTTTAAGTGAAGGTATTTGTTTTATTGAATTAGTATTGGTTCACAACACTATGTAATTCAGAGGTATAGGGTCACACTGCTTCAGATGATGTAACCACACCTATCACAAGGCACACGTGGTCCTTCTCCTTCACTTTACTCCAGTGGGAACCTCCATACTTTTCTGAAATATCCTTAATGATGACAAGTACTATACATAAAATGTATATAAATATAGAAACCATCTCTATGGACTAAAAATTTAAAGCTTAAGAGATCAATAAATTTTAAAGTTTTGTAGTTCACCTTATATTCTAATTTTTCCACTTCAGATCTCAGGGATCAGAGATACAGAATTAAGAACCATAATTTTACGTAACTGTATATGATATTCTCAAACTACTGTAGTAAATTACATGTCTTACTTTATTAAATATGATGGCATACCAAGCAAGCTTAAAACAAAAGAAAACAAGTTCTAGCCAAAATGTAATATATATGAACTAAATAGTTGTTTTCAATTATTAAGTGTATTTTAACTAGGGGAATTTGATAAGATAGAGAAGAAAATGATCACAGTGGTACAAAAATATTTTATATTTCAGATTGAGTGCCCACTCTTTCAGATGATTTGAATTGCATTCACAAATTGCTTGTCTTTCGTCCTGTACAGGAACTGCAAATCAAATGAATTTTTAAACCTTTATAATATTTTTCCAGTAATCCCCTTAAAGCAATCCCAATAAGCTATTCTATTTTGAAAATCATTTATTAAGTTATACACAATTAGTATTTAAAATTTGGCAACAATTTCTACTCCTGAGGTGGTATTGGCTTTACATTTTGAATATTTGTTTAAACATAATAATTATTGTCAATCTTCATTATTCATGGATTCTGTATTTGTGAATTAACTTACTTGTTAAATTTTACTTGGACTCCAAAATCAATACTCAAGTTTCTTTCACCATCATTATTGAACAAGTACAGAAAAAAAGATTTTAAGTTACTCAATGCATACCAAATTAGACTGAGCAAGGAGTTATTCGGCTTTCCTGTTTCAATGCTCAGTTTTCTACAAGAATCTTTTTGTGGTCTATTTAATTAATACCATGTTTTATGCATTTTTTTGCCTTTTTTTGTATGGTGATTTTGCTGTTTAAGATGCCCTCATGCACAGTATTAAATTGTTGTCTAGTGTACCCAAGTGCAAGAAGTCTGTGATGTACCATATTGAAACAATAAATATTCAATAAATTCTATTGTGACATGAGTTAGGTTAGGGTTAGGGTTTGAGTTACTGTTAGTGATGAGGTTAGGGTACAGTTTGCTGTGAGATCAATGGTAATGAATCAACAATATGTATTAAGTAAGGTGTCTTTAAAAATAAATACACATAAAACAAAACTATGTGTTGTCTCATGGATGAAATGTATGACCAGAGTCTCACAAGCTGCAAACCCTGTTTTACTCTAGAAAGTGTTTTAGTTCAGTGTGCACTAATTCAGTGCTTGCAGTGACATTATAGAACACAAACATCATGGATAAATTAAAAAATAAAAACAAACCCTATGCTTACATTTGTATCTATAGCCATATAGTTTTAGCTTTATTCACAAAATAGCTTATACTTCTGAAGAAAGTTGATGTCAGCTTTCAGTAATATTTCTAACCTATTTGTGTAAATTTTTATATTCATTTTTAAACCATAGTTTTAATTAGAACATTATAATGATATGATGTTTGTTATAAACCATGGTTAGATAAGCTGCATCTAAAGTTTTCCTGAAATTGTAACACTCTTGTATTCTTAGACTAAATCCTAGATATAAGTACACAATATACCTTTTTCACATATTAATCAAAACATAAATGATAAGAAAATAAATGTGATCATTATTGAGCAGCTGGATTAGTTTATCATAATTAAAGAAAAATCACCTAATGGACATTCAGATGAAGCAAAGAAATACAGTGGAACACAGAAAATCCTTTTTTATGCCCCTACTCCACTCCCAAAATAACTACAATCCTCTAGGATCATAGGTAAATATTTCCTTTATTTAAATACATCTAGGTTAAGTTATGGGGTGCTTCTTGTGTTCAGAATTATATTTTTGAGATTTGTCCATCCACAGAGTTTCAGGTAATTTGTATTTTTTTTGTCTTAATGATTTATATTACTTTTTTTTGAAACTGAGGTAACTCCGGCTTACAATACTGTATATGATCCAGAGGCAAATTAACACATTTTTTTCAGATACATGTTACCATACCATACCCACCACCAAGGCACCCATCATTTGTATGTTTTTTCTAAATGTAGATCATCAAGAAATTATTGAATCTTGCCTAGCTAATATGGACAAGTTAATTAATTTTCACTTCTTATTTCATTCTTTCATTCCAGGTTAAAAAATAATTCAGTGAGAATGAATATTAGTGGACTGATTCCTTACAAGTGCCAGAACTTAATATATATTCTATAATTCAATACAAATTTTGAATTCAAGCCCATAGTCTTTCTAGACCTATTATGTTTTACTATCCCAGGACAATTCATCAAATTAGAATGAGGAAAGGTAACATCTCTGCTTTATTCACAGGTCAACAGAGGTGACTCAAATGTCCATTATCCCCGTTTTCAGAGCCCATTTTGGTGTAAAAATAACCTGCTATTTCTGTGCTATGGTTGGAACACAGGAGACTTCTTTGAGACCACCTATCAATCTCTATGTCCAACTGTGCTACATAGGAATTTCTAACATTTCCATTAATCTTTCACAATGATCCTAAAACTACAGCTTGTTACTTCTGTATTAAGGACCTATATGATGCTGCCAATTTTCCAATTCCACCCAACCAAGGATAATATTCTTTTAGTTTACTGATCATTTTTTCTCTTCAAGATATTATGCTCTTATATCTCCTGAATTTACCTCCTCTGCACACCTTTTAAGACTTTTTTGAGTTTAGACATTTTGCTGGGAAAAGGTAGCAAGAAAGAAAGACAATTTTTGTTTTTTTATTTTCCCAATTGCAGTCCTCTCATGTAATGAATCTGTCTGTAAGTAATGGTCAGTTTACAAATTTAAATGGAGAGAAAAATTAGGGAATTAAATACTTAAGGTAAACATACAAATTTTAAATCTCAAATATTTTCTGACTTTAATATGATGGAGGATATACAAAATGAATGCATTACATAATTTTTCAGGTAATCTTTTGGTAGTTTCTGGTAAACGTCCTAAGATATAGTGTTTCCTCTAAGGTGAAATGATTGAACTGCATACAATTATTCTAAATATTAAAAATAATCTTTTTATCTCCTGAAATTCAAAGTGTTCTGCTAAATTCAATTACTCAATAACTTCAATCTCCTTCTGAGATTATACATTTTAGTTTTATAAAATATCAACAAAAGGAGAATTAGAGATTCTTTAAGACAACCTTATTGTATGAAAGAGAACACTGAACTCCAGAAGAAAGTAACGGCAAAAATAAGCCTAAGGATTAACCTCAACATTATGCCTTTTCACACATTGATGCTTGTTTTTGAATCAAGGTGAAGTACATTGGAATTAGATTAATTGAAAGTAAATTAACTTTACAATAATTAATTCTGAATCCTGGATGTATTTTTACTGGATAATTGATTTTTATTTTATTCTATTTTATTTTGAAATAAAGTACATTGTATTATAATATTGAAAAGGTTTCTGGGTGCTTATTGTTGAGACTCAACATGTGTAAATACTATATTAAGTTCACCAACAAAAGTCCAAGTCTCTCCTTCTCCATGCCATTGTCTCCTTTCCCAGTTTACCCACTCTTCTCATAACCACTCACTGGTCTAATAGTACAAAACTTTACATTTGTCTTGTTTAATTCATTAGTTTGTTTCTCTATATATAACACATGAGTGAAATTATACTGTTTGTCTTTGTCTGGTTTATTTTACTGAGCAAAATTCTCTCTAGTTTCATCTGTGTTGTTACAAGTGGTAGGACTTCATCTTTTTTATAGCAAGTAGTATTCCATTGTGCATGTTGATGTGGTATATAATATTTATTGATGGCATATGTTGAATCATCCCTGGAATAAATCACACTTCATCATTTTGATGTATGACTCTTTTAATGCTTTGCTAGATTCAATTTGCCAAGATTTTGTTGAGGATTTGTGTATTAATATTTTTTAGAGATACTGGTCTATAGTTGTCTTTATTTGTAATGTCTTTCTCAGTGTAATATTGCATTTATAGAATATGTTTTTAAATTTTCCCTCCTTTTTAACTTTTAGGAAGAGTTTGAAAAAGGTAACTATTCTTTTTTGAAATTCTGGTAGAATTCACTAGTAAATTCATCTAGTTTAGGGCTTTTGTTGCAGAGGAGGCATACGAATAGCTAACAATTAACCAGGAGAGGGACACTACATGTAGAGTAGTGAGAGACACTACATGAGCGCTCAAGGTAAGGTTGAAGCACCCCTTGAATCTCAAAAACCAGTACAGATTTTACCAGAGGAGACAGGAAATATTAGTCACTGGATGTAATTTGAAAATCATGCTTTATCATTAGACCTGGAAGTTTTTTTCTCAAATATGATAACCTTTTTCTTATAGACTAGAAATATATCCTTTTTCATTAGTAAAGAAAGTAATGCAAGAGTAAAAAAGAGGAGCCTACAAAATGCTATAAATTATCTGTTTAGTATTGTATCTCTAAGTATTATGTTTCCTTAAATTTTAATAAGAGTTTTATAAACAAGGAATGTATCAACATTTCATATATTATGTCTCAGTTACTAAATAACTTAGACAACCACATTATAAATGTGTAATTTTATAACTAGATTCCCTTAAAATATGCATGCAAATGATATGGTTGATAATCAAATCACTCTCCATCCTTTATTTCTTGTTGAATCACAATTTAAATGAAAATATAATTTTATTTTACATACCAACAAAATTGCCATTCTGGGAAATGGCCTTCGTAATATATACTAAGACCATATAAAGTGAATTATTATTGGAACTAAGTGTGCACTGTAAAATGACTTAGTAAAACACTAGATTGCATGCCATATTCTTGTTCTGTTTAACAATTGTCATAACAGAAATGATAGGGCTCTAAATAACAGTGTAGAATTAGAAGTAGAAATTACTGTACATTATATTGCCATTTGATAGGATGCACTGTAGCTTGCTGACAATAATCTTAATTAGAATAGCACTGGAGATATCAAACATATGTTGCTATCTATTAACAATCAGATACTCAAGGTGTTTATATAGTGAATATATTTGTATATCACATTTTAAAAGACTCTTATTTTACCTAACAGGACATTGAAACCCAGTTTGCAAGGAAGGCTGAATGTTACATGAAGCCATCAATAAAATTCAACAGAGACAGCATACCGAAGAAATACAGACACTTTAAATGGTTGTGAAATTTTGGTTGTGAAGGACAAATTAAAAAAAAGGGGGGGGGGGAAGATCTATCATCTGGTAGTGACATTCACAAAATGATGTAAAATTTGACCGTGACTCAACAGGTAAATGGCATGCCTTTGTCTATATCTATTCCTGTGAGATGTGCTGGATAAATAGTTATATTTAAATCTCTAAGCAATGATAATAAGTACTCTACACTTGCTGTGTTGCATTGAAGACTCTAAAAGTATCTTCCATTATTTATGACTCTTTCTGTTAATCCTGTCAGGGATTCTAATCTAAGAAACAAAGGGCTAAGGTTAGAGGTGATGTTTATTGGATAAATAAATATAGGAGATTGACCAAATCAGCAAAAAGGCAGGAAGAAAGCAGAGTCAAAAATATATTTGGATTTCAAATACTGACTGGTTCAGGTAGTGATTTTCTCTATATTTGTTAATTTTATTATTCACATTTTTCCTACATTATGGGAAAAACCAGATTAAAAGTTTCTACTTTATATCTTAACCTTCTGGTTTTAAATTTTACAATTCTAGGTAAAATTTTTACTTAGCCCAGTTTGGGTTTAGATTTGGTTCCTATACGTGGCCATCTTTGGTTGCATAATGGAAGGATGAAGAATTTAGACAGCATATACAAATTATGAAAGTTTACAAAGATTATGAGCTGCTCCAACAAAATAGTGACCTATAACTAATAAAACAGAATAGACTGAATTAAGTTTGGCAAAACAATCAGATCACACAAGAACTCACAGGCCTAGAACAAAAATTTTATTCTAAATTCAATGATAAATCTATGAAGCATTTGAAGCAGGTGTTCAGCAGGATCTCATTTATGCTTTTAGAAGATTCATTCTTGGTGTTAGGTGGAGAATGATTTTGGGTCGTGGATGAAATAACTGACTTGGTGATATAGTGGACAAGGGTGTTATGAGAAATGAAGAATGTAGGATAGTCCCTTGTTTGGGGGATTGAATAATTAGATAGATGTTACTATCAGGTACTAAGATGGATACTTGTGTATGTATGAATTTCCATATGAAGAAATGGATAATTCGTTATAGTGGATGAGAAATGACACATAAAAATGAAAAAAAAGTTCAAATAAGTGGGCATATGAGTTTAGCAGTTAACGTGAGAACGGGAGTGTTTTTTTTTTTTAAGATTTATTTATTTTTGCATACAGGCTGGGGTACAGGCCAGAGACGTGGGGCGGCGAGAGAGTTCACCAAAGACAGAGTGGGGAGCAGAATAGGCAGATCTATGGAAATACACTGCTGAGGGGAGTAGCGGGCGAGGCAGGAGAGGTCTGCTGCACCATGTGGGAATCTCCCCAGCCAGGCAAGGCAGGTGAGGTCTGCCGCGCATGAATCTCCCCAGCCGGGCATCGAACTGGCGTCGCCGCTGCCTACAGCTCCACAGCACAGCGCTTAACTGCTACACCACCAGGGAGGTCCCAGGAGGAGTGGTTTTTAGAATAGTGTATCATATCTCCTGAAGATTCCATACCCTTAATTTAGAATCTTAAAGGTTTATATTTATGACTTTGAGTTCTACATAGATCATTTTCCTACCAAAGATACCTGCCTAATGTTAGACATTAGAGGTCTTTAGGGCCTACAGCCCAAATGGCACCAACATCTAAATATACTGAAAAATTGTATTTTCTATTCAGCTTAAAAAAACTAAAATCACTTAAGTGAATTGCTGTTAGTCTTTGGTGGGGAGTAACAGTGACTCTACTAATAACTTTACATGAATTTTCATTGTTATTCTAGTAAGAATGAAGGCTCTTTGAGTATGGTTTCATTCTGCAATTTTTTTTTTTTGGCCTGGAAAATTTCTTTATTTTTTTAAATTGAGGTATTATTGACAGCATTGCATTTGGTTCAGGTGTATACCATAAGATTTGACATATTGCAAAATGATCACAGTAAGTTTAGGAAACATTGGTTACCATACATTGTTACAGATTTTTGCTTATGGTGAGAATTTTTAAGATTTACTCTCTTAGTAACTTTCAAATATGCAATACAGTATTAGTAACTGTAGTTGCCATGCTATGCTGTATTATATTTCCATGACTCGTTTATTTTATAACTGGAGACTTGTACCTTTTGACCATTTTGCCCACCTTCCATGAAAATTTTCTTAAGGTCCATGGGTGATCTAGTGTTGATTTAATCTGTTCCATAGCCAGCTTATATGAGCACAGGTGTCTTAGGTTATAGATAAGTCCAAAACAAAAATCATTAGGGGACTTTTGGAAACCAGATAAGAAATCTGGTTTGTTTTGCCCAAAGGCACATCAAAAGCTAAGTAAGCACAAGTCAGCCCATTAAGAATTATTAAGGTGTTCACCACCTTGCAAAGAAGGAATAGATCTGTTGTTAATGGGATGTCGGAAGTCAAAGTTGCAAAATTGGTAGATGTAGGTGGAATGCTTATCATCCAAATCATGCTCTAAATATTATCACAGGTCTTACAGTTGGCTACAGCCAGTGATTTGGGGGAAATTCTTCCCTCTCTGTCCTAATAATGCCCCTGGTAATTTGCTTCATTATTTAGAATGTTAGATTTTTGTTGTTGTTGATGTCCATGTATTTTCCTTCTAAAAATATAATTTATCAATCTTATGTCTCTGAAGATGGGTCCTTTCACTTGTCACTCTGATGTCACTGCTTATTGAAATATTGTGCCCACATGACTTTTGATATTTAAGTGCTAATACCTAACCTCCAAAGAACTAATACCTTTACAGCATCACCTATTAGCTCTGGTCTACAGAAGAGATCCCCACACAAATATGATGTTGACCATCTCACCAGCACTTCCTTATCACTTTGGTAAAGGAAGTAATCATTCATCAATAGAACATTGTTTTGGCCATTGAATTTTCTAATCTTTTGTTGTATACTTACTTTATTATCCCCAACTAGTGAAGTCAATGTTCTTTTCCTGCACTATCATAGAATTCTTGGCATTTCTATTTCATTTGGTATGAGTCATCACTTAATCGAAACTTAAAAGAGAAAACTTAATAACATGGTAGCATCTTCTCCCAGAATTCGTGTCAAGGTACTAAATTTTGTATCAAGGGAAGGTACTCCTATATTAACAAACACCCCTTTTCAATTTTTATGGTCTTCCTGCTCTATCAAACACCCTCAAGATACAGTCACAGTTCCTGAAAAAGCCTATTAATCAGGTCCTGAAAAATCTTTGCTTTTATTTTCTCTCCTCCCTTTGAAATTCTGTCTTCTATTCAGTCAGGCTATGTTAGATCATAATATGTCAATTTTGTGGGCTCAGTTTGTATAGCCAAATCTGCAAATGAAAGTTCTTTATTATTCCCTAATCTATTATCCCCATACAAATCATTCCCTAGTAGAGTCCTGATATTTTTAGTAAAGTCATAGCATTAAATCTTTAGTCAGAGATTTTCAAAAGCAAAATATTATATAAATTTATGTGAAAATATAAATTTATAAATATAAATTTAGTATTAGTTAAATGTGCTTAAATTCAAAAGTAGAGGGAAAAAAGTAAAATTACCCTATGAAAATGTTTTTTCAGAATAAAAATAGTATCCTTACAAGAACAAATTCTTATAACTCAGAAAACGACTTGCACATTATATTTTTAAATACTCAAGTCACATGCAAAAGTTATCTTGCTTGGGTATATATTTAATACAAATAAGTATTGGAAATGTTTGTCTAGTGTGTGACTAATTTGGATAGTATGTTGACATTTGGAAAATTAATTCAATCATCTAATACTTTATTACTTATCTGAAAACCACTATTAAAAATAACACATTTGCATAGTGGTTTAAAAGAAATATTGGAAAAAATATGCCGGGCTCTCAGTATATGATACATAGTAGTAGGTAATTAATAGATGCTCCTTGAATAAATGAATTTTACATTCAATGCAAGATAACAATTATTTTTATGATTACATCAGACAGAATTCTTAGTGAAATAATAAATCATCTTGATTTGCAGGAAAAAAAAACCCTCTATATAAGCATTCTAAATTTCTACTCCAAGCAGAACTCAAGTTGCCAAGATTTGTAATATCTTCTGAGTAAAAATAATTGTGGTTTCAGATTTTAGGGCACTGAAAATTCTATTGACATATATTATTGAATTGCATCATGAAAATCACCCTACAAAGACATATACTATTTTAGACATAGGTTTAGAATATTTTATTTAGGGGCCCCCCTGTTGGTACAGCGGTTAGGCCTGTGCTGTGGAGCTGTCGGCAGTGGCGATGCGAGTTCGAAGCCCAGACGGGGAGATTTCCACATGGTGCAGCTGACCTCTCCTCATTCGTCCGCTGCTCCCCTCAGCAGCATGTTTCTGTCATGTTCTGCTCTCCACTCTGTCTCTGGTGAACCCTCTCACTGTCCCACACCTCTGGTCTGTACCCCAGTTTGTATGCATAAATAAATAAATCTTAAAAAAAATATTTTATTTATAGAACCAATTTATGAAATCTCATGTAGATAAATTACTATTTTATTTTCTAAAACCTAGGTGTTCCATGTTGTTTTGGTGTTTTTATTATTCTAATATATCTTAGAATTCTTTTTAGGACATAAATTTAGAACCAGTAAATGAAGATCCAAAATATTTGAACGCACACATTATGTCATTTTACAATCTATTATTTCTTAACAAAAATTTTATTATCTTATTTAGGCATGTCACCTAATTTATTCACAGACACCACGCACAGACTTGACAAGTTTAAGTAGGCTAGACAAATATGTTATAAATTGTGACGGTAAATCCACAATAGAGCAATTTAAAACTTGCTTTGGTAAAGGTGACTTCACTGAAGTAGATTTATGGCCAATCAAGGCAACACTTTGAAAGTATTAATGATCACTTTTTACACATAAAGCCAATACACCTTACGTTAGTTTATCAAATATTTTATATAGTATTTGGAAAAGTATCATTCCATTAATTTTCACTAAGAATAAGAACACTTTCTGATTTACATACACACTCACTATTTTAATATGGTTTTTGGTGATCACTGGTTTTTTGATGGGTGCTTTATTTCTGAATACAAGGTGGATTTTGAACAATAAGTTAAATTAATGTGACATATTTTATTGCTTAAGAGCACACAAGAGAGTGTCCACACTAAAATAAAAATACGTAATGAGAATAAACAAAACAGCCTAAAAACATAAAATCATATTATAAGCACCAGATTCTATTGGTTTAATGTTTCTGATGGAAAATATATGATAAATAAAAATGATCACTTTATAGAAAGCTTGCATTTTCTAAGCAGATGATTATTGAACAATTGAAGAGACGTTAAAAAACAATGGAAGGAGTCTACAAAGCTAATTAACTTTATCATCATTTTATTTTATCCTTTTTAACTTTTGTATACATAATGACTTTTTGTTGGTATGAATATTTAATAGTAAAATGCCTATTTACCTATAACCTACCTAAATAGTAGTATATAATAATGACTTAAAAGGTCTCTCCTAATAATAGGCTTTTTTATCTTTTCACCTAAAGAACAATATAATTTTTTTTTAATAATTACCATATTTTTTAAAGTCAGTAGATTTATTTTTAGGTCAGTTTCAGGTGCATAGAACAATTGAGTGGTAAGTACAGACAGATTTCATATACCCTTTCCACCAACCCCACAATATTTTCTCATTATCATCATTTTGGATTGGTATAGCACCTTTATTATAGTTGATAAAATAGTAATATGTCAAAAAAAGTCCCCTGTAGCATAGTTGGAGGGTAATTGCAATGTTTTCAGCTTAATTGTTAATTTTTCCAGAAAAGACTTTGAGGAGAACTAAGAGTGCCATCTGGAGCAATAAAGATGCAGGTCAAAATTTTGCTATTTCAGATTTCAGTTATATGACTCTGAGCAAGTTGCTCATCCCACCTAGTGTGAGTAAACATAAAGTGAAGCAATGTATTCAAATCAAACACTTTTTCTTATTATTTAAGTCACAGTAGAGGAAATTAAGATAACATAAATATTGAAGAATTTCTTTGATAATATTTTTCCTCAATGCTATCACCCCTATGGCCTGAGTTTGATCCCCAGCCAGGGAGCTAACCTACATGGCGCACCAGATCTATCCTATCTCTCCCCTCAGCAGTGTATTTCAGTCAATCCACCTGTTCTGCTCCCCACTCTGTCTCTAGTGAATTCTCTCCCCCCTACCTCCCCTCCCCTGCACCTTTGTTCTATACCCCAGTTCATTATGAAAATATAAAATAATAATAATATCTTTTACTAACATTTTCCTAAATTAAAAAGTCCTTAAAAGAGCACATATTTTATGGTATTATTTTCCAGTAAACTGGTTTTATTTTGATATGCTAAAATGCTTATTTCCCAGTTCTAGCAACTTATAGTAAATACTTGGGAAGAAGTTTGGTGGCAGTTTACACTTTAATTTCTCTGTTATCTTTTTGTGCAGATGGCCTAATCAATTGATCATCATCTGACTATCAACTATTTAAGTTAAATACATCAAAAATTATTTTAATATAACTACTGTTTCCAAAATTTTGGATTTGCACATTTGGATTTGCAAAACAAATATTATACTATAATATTTTAGAAATACAAATATTATACTATATTATTTTAGAAATAACTGCAAAATGGCAATTAGAAAAAACTTTATGCTACCAAATGTTTAATTTTTATTTACATATTTTGATAAACCTGAATATACAACTGATTATAAAAGTATCTATTTGAAAACCAAAGGTACATTCTATATAAGTATGCAATATTTTGAGGAACTAGGGCTAGGAAAATTGCCATGGTTTAAAAACCATGGATATTACCAAAAAGTTTTACACTGATAAAGCAGTCATTTGGACTACATTTATAATCCAGTTGTCCTAACAACACCCATTTTGTCTAGTGGGAACATTTGGAAAAGGAAAACTATATACATAAAACTACCAAATAAGATAGTGCTCGATGATGTTTATCACCCCGATTTAATTAATTTTAAGTTGAATATTTGTAAGTTATTTGTATCATAGCTGCTTAGCACAAAGAATAGTAAGATTAATTCTAAATACTTTAAATTGTTTTTCTTAGTTTTATACAGCTTTTGAATATCTATATTTCTGTCTATAATGAAATGACTAGATCTATCTATAATGAAATAACTAGAGAATATATAAGATTCTCCAAACAAAAATTTCAATTAATTAAAAACTATTCTATAAAAATGTAGAGAGAAAATATATATTGGCCTCTTTATATTTTTAGGTTGGAACTGAAATTGAGTGTAGATGAAACTTTTTAAAAGTTCATTTTTTAATGACATTTTTCTTTTACTATAAATAAAAATGCCACTTGGGCTAGTATTTTTGTTAATGTAACAGCTGTGCTTATTAAACTTTCAAAAATAGTCAATTACTTTCTATTTGAGTCACTGTGCCACATAATTATTGGTTTTTATTTTTACTTAATTTTATTTTTTTCTCATGTAAATGAGTAAAATTAGTATTTGCTTGATTCCTTCAAAATTGTATTTCCCTTTAAGTTGATAATTTTGATTGTTAGGTTTACTGTCACATATGGATCATGTGGTATTATGAAGAAAGATATCTGTCTATCATTTAAATGATTTCCAGGTCATGTCTTTTTACCAATGAGTGAAAACTACTACATTATGATACATGAAAAATTTTTGACCACTTTCATTATTTTTCCAATCCCAGAAAACTCTTGAAACCAATTCATGGGGTAATATACAGCACAAATTACAGAGGGAAAGGGTGAAGAAGGAAAAAAAAAATAGGGTGTTTTTCAGTTAGAACCTCAAGGTTACCATATGCTTTTCATTCTATAATGTAGGAAACTCAAAATTATATTTATTTCATTGGGGGTTCCATTCTGGAAGTAGATTCATGATCACTAACTCATGGTAGACTGATTTACTATATAGAAAAATAATTTGCACTTTATGCAGATTTGAAACATTAATCTGAAACTTAACCATCAATGAAAAGGTTCAGTAAAATTTGGAGCCCAATTTCAGCATCTAAAATTTGCTTGACCAGCATAAAGAATTCATTGGAGCTAATGTGTTAGAAAATGAGATTTTAACCAAAGCTTTTCTGATTCTCAAAGCATAAGATAGCCCATACATCATGTCTCTTTAAATCTAGAGTTAAAGGTATGAAAGGGTAGGACCAGTTTCCCTACACAATAAAGGAAAACATGCCAGGTTTCATTCTGTCCACGAAAGGACACCTGATCCACTGAAAAGAACACTTTAAGGAAAAAATGAGACTCTTAATTATTGACATTCAAAATTAGAAAGTAATAGTCATAGAATTCCTGTTTCCACTAATAGAGCTTCCAAACCAAGGGGGGCGGGGTTCTAAGAAAAAGATAATTTATACAGTAAACGACAGAAAATAAAGGAGATGGCACAGAAACATTAAAAAAAAAAAAAACCAATAAGGCCTCCCTGGTGGCGCAGCGGTTGAGCGCTGTGCTGTGGAGCTGTCGGCAGCGGCGACGCGAGTTCGACTCCCGGCCAGGGAGAGTCCCACATGGTGCAGCAGATCTCTCCTGCCTCACCCGCTGCTTTCCTCAGCAGTGTGTTTCTGATCTGCCTGTTCTGCTCCCTGCTCTGTCTCTGGTGAACCCTCTCGCCGCCCCACGCCTCTGGCCTGTACCCCAGCTTGTATGAATAAATAAAATAAATCTTTAAAAAAAAAAAAACAATAAAAGGTACGAAATGATGAGGTCAAGCACCTTACCTATAACAACATAAATAACTAACTGACCTATTTTTTAAAGAACAATTTTAAGGAGAAGTATGTTACATAGAATTCTTCCTTTAAGGATGTCAGTGAAAAATATCAAATATCTATTTTTCAATATTCTCCAAAACTCCAAAAAATGGAACTTCACTCTGTATATATTATTGATATATTTTCTAAAATTATATAAACTCTTTATATTTGAGTTCTCGTTTTGTGGGAAAGGATGTATTCAAGTTTCATTAGCTCTTGCAAGCATTTTTCCAGTTCCCAGATGGTTAATCTTATCTCTGAAACATATCCTAGAGGCTTCTGATTTCAGTATTTCTGGCAATGTAGTCTCACTTAGAGCCTATACCACTTCCCAGGCAAAGGGTCTAAAAACAATCATCCACTCATAAAATATATGTGTGTGTATATATATATATATTCTAACCAACAGGGTAGATGGGGAGCAAAAACTAGCAGGAGAGAGGAAGAGAGAGAATGTTCACTTTCCAAGATGCTACAAAATGGAGCTGTTGTTATAGGAGACAGCTAGGTGCAATAAGAGCACCTACATCTGAAGCTGGGGCCTACAGCACCCCATGTCAAAGACTTATGAAGTCCCCCCACCGCTAGGGCAGCAGCAGCAGGGCTGCTGAAGTCAGGGGTTCCCCTACCCACCCTGGTGAAGGGTGAATGCACATCATCCATCATCCACTCAGTGTGTGGGCTGGCTGCCTTCTGAAGTGGCTCGGACAACAGAAGGAGCAAGCCCATGTGTTATGCTCCCAATAAAGGCTCCCCAAATGGCCACTCAGCTCTCCTCCCTTTGTAGCAGCCCCTACCTTAGGAGGTGAGAGGCAAAAATTCAAACCAAGACACCATGTGGGCATCAGACTAGTTTCATGTCTGGAGATTGTCTGGATATTAGACCCCTCATCCTGGGTGGCAAAGCTGAACATAGTGTTTCCAGCCCAGAGCCTGCCCTATGTGTCCTGGGGGTGCAAGTCTCAGCTGAGCAGGGTCACTTTAACACCATTTCTGTTAGCATGTGACTAACAGGCAGCTAGGAACCCCAACCTGTTAAGGGATATTTGATCTGGAAGTGGTCCATCCATCTGCCACACAAAAGCTAAGAAAACAGACTTTTAATGTGAGTGATTTTTAAGAGAATTGGTGCTGAAAGAGCAAAGATAATGGTTGCCTAGGGCAGCCTCCCTACATGTCTGTCCCCATGTGTCTCTTCCAAGTTTCCTTCCCAGCAGTAACAGGGGACAAGTTAGGCCTCACAAGCAAGAGTCAAGCCTGCCTGCCTTTCATGACATATAGATCCACTTGGCCACTCAACTCTGCCCCTGGTTCCCAGTAGCACCTGCACTCAGAAAGTCTAGTTCATAGCATATTAAAGTCAAGGCAGCTGTGTATATAAGTGAGGGTGGGAAAAATGGTGCTCCTCCCCCTCCCGGAGGGATATGTATAATACTCGCATAGATCACGAAGTCTAAACTATTTCTCCTCAATTCTATTCCACACCCTAGTAATTATTCTAATCATTCTCCTACTTTCATGCTAAACATTCAGAAATATATTGCAAGGTACTTCATGGACTCTTTGCCCAGATATGTTACCAGAAACTGAAATTTGAACTTTCCAAACCAAATTTCTCTTCTTCTATCCCAACTTACCATTCCAAACTTTCCAATTTATTTCAAATTCTAACCTTATTGCATATTAGAAGAACATTCAAATTAATTTTAATTATTCTTATCATCTCAAATTTGACTGCTTCAGTTTTCACAGTTCTACAATTCTTTCCACTCTCCTTTTGAATCAAGCTGTTATCACCAAATATCAGCATTTCAATTCATATTCTAGTATACCCTAGTACTATTTTGCACAATACTTTTCTAGAATTGAATTGCTCTTCAAAACAAGGTCCACCGTTATTACATTAGGCATTATGCATAGTAGTTTACAAGGTAATTTGGAAGTTTAGTGCTCTTTGTGACAATTATATTACATCTCAAATCCTAACACTAGTGTTCCATGTCCTGCATGAAACAGGGTTTTATTTATCCTAACTTACTGGCAGTATAAAATTTCAAATAGCTAATTCCAGCGGGCCTCCATGGTGGTGCAAGGGATTAAGTCTCAGCACTATGAAGCTATTGGCAGCCACTGAAAAACAAGTTCAATCCCCGGCCAGGGAGTTAACACACATGGCATAGCAGATCTCTCCTGTCTTGTTCACTGCTCCTCTCTGCAGTGTATTTCAGTCAGTCCACCTGTTCTGCTTCCCCACTCTGTATTTGGTGAATCCTCTCAGTCCCCCACACCTCTGGCTTACACCCCAGCTCTGTATGCATAAATAAATAAATCTTTTAAAAAACAGCTAATTCCAATGAATCTAAATTATTTTTAGGTTTTAAAAATTTATTCTATAGTTATTCATTTCTGTGATTTTGTTCATATATTCATTTATCTTCTGATATTTTCCATTTTGCCATGCTATGAATAAATTCTATTTTTGTCCTTTTAGAACCAGCACAATTTGTTTTTCCTGGAAAAAAATGTTTTTGTTTAAAACAGTCTCTCTTTACTCTGGTCCTTCCATAGATTTTGAATATCTTTCATCCATTTATTACTTTATATTAGACACATTAACGTTATCCTCATTAATATTTCCTCTTCATAGTTTTCCATGATGTGAACAACTTCCCACATTTCTTCCTATATAGTGTCATAGGCTTTATGCAGTCCTTGAATTTCAAAGATTGTTGAATAATGAACTCATTAAGAAAACAAAACATTGATATTTATAAAATAAGTCTGTATATATTCTGTCTTTTTTTTGCATCAGTACTTATTTTTATCTCTAAACTATTTCAATCCTTTACTTTTCCTAGTCCTTTAATCCTTTTAAAATCAAACTGAGTGATCTTTGACTACGTATTTCAATGTGTGTCATGTGTTTTCTTCTCACAGACTTCTAGCAAATTTTGACAACATACTGCAATGTTGAAGTACCCCATTTTGCCTATAATCTAAAATTTAAATAATTGTATGTATTTGTCATAGAAAAACAATTCGAGAAATAAAATGAGAAAGTGTAATATAAAAATATGAAATCTTTATGAATATTAGTTATAGAGAAGCTTCACTATGATTCAGACAAATCTTATACTATCTTGAACTTTATTGAAATGTTCGTTCTTTAGATGTCTACTCATTACTCTGTTACATGAAAATGATCATTTGTCCAATACATATTTATTGTGCATCAAAAAGATGTGCAAAGAACATTAACAGCTAAAATATTCTTCATTCTGTTTGCACAACAGATTTAGGAAAATATGCCTTATTCTTTCCCTATCAATGGTATCTATAAACACAGAATAACAATCTTTCACTTTAATGCCAGCTAATTTGTCAAAATAATAAACATTTAATATAAATTTTAAGTCATTTTAGGAGCCCTTAAGATTGTAATACTATGACAAAATAATTATAAAACTCAAAAAATAGATATAATAACTTGCAGACCAAAAGTGAACAGACAAGCAAACAAAAAAACATTTATTATTCTCTCCTTGGAAAAGGAGGAAGACATTTTCACATCTTGTGAAATAATATGTCAAGTGATATGTTTAAGATTACTAGTGATAAAGAAGACTAAAAATATTTTCTTATCAAAATTGAGGTGTTAGATATTAAGGGTATTTTTTAAAAAGGAAAGCAATACTAAATTTGTGATCACATTTGCTTGTCATATTAAAAATGTAGTACACAGCAGTTCTATAAAATTCTAGAAGAAAAAAATGTAGCAAAAAATGAGTAGTATAAAATCTATGGCCACACAGATTTTTTAAACGAGAACTTCTAAACTGAAACTACAAATAAGTAACTTCTATTTTACCTTTATGTTTTCCAATGCAAAAGGGATTAAAACATCCACATTACCCTTTTCAAAGGAATATGTCATTTTCAACTCAAAAAATATGGGAATGTTTTCAGACTGTATAAAAATGTATGATATTAGTTTTTGTTTCTCAGATAATCAATAAAATTATATGAACTCATTTCTCTAAGAACACAGCAACAATTTTAAGAAATAAATATCAAGAAGTATTAAATCTATAAAGTTATATGTTTGCTTATAATATCTGAAGCAGTCTAAGATGACTAGGTATATTATTTTATTTTTCTAATAATCTGCATTCATTGAAAGAGTTTTGAATGTTATTGTAGTTTCATTACACTCTACTTTTGTTGAAAAATATAATTCTAGTAATAAAAACAAAACATAGAAAGTACAAATCAATTAGCTCCAAAAGTTTTGTATTTATGTAAGCAAACACTTTCCCTCTTTTCTTAATATTGTACACATTGAAGGAGTGCTATCTTTATTTATTTATTTTTTTGATTGATTTATTTATGCATCCAAGCCAGGGTACAGACCAGAGGCATGGGGCGGTGAGAGGGTTCACCAGAGACAGAGTGGGGAGCAGAACAGGCAGATCGATGGAAACACACTTTTGAGGTGAGCAGTGGGGGAGGCAGGAGGCAGGAGAGGTCTGCCGCGTGCCATGTGGGAATCTCCTCCTCTGGGCATCGAACTCTGGGCGTCACCGCTGCCAATATTTCCACAGCACAGTGCCTAACCGCTGCACCACCGGGGAGGCCCACTATCTTTATTTTTTAAAAAATAGTGTTTTTTGTTTTTATAAACAGTAGAATAATTGATAACAGAATGCAGTCTTCTACTATAAACAACTGAATAAAGTACTTTCAGGTGTTGGACAACAGGGATTGTAGGAAAAGATTATTGGTGGAATGGACAATCATAAGATGAGCCCCAGGAAAATCCTTTCTTTTTGATCACAGATCCCTGTTTGCCTCATCTAGAGGAAATGAGCCCAAACAGCACAGTGATCTTGCTGAGCTAAAGTATAAGGAACTTTACTTCTCAGTTCCTGACAGAGCTGAGATTTTTGACCAGGGTACCAAAATAAAAGGAGTTTTATGTAGAATGCACTTCAGAAATCTTCATGAGTTCCCCTTAAGTCATCATCCATGTACAACTGTAAATGAATAAATCAAGAACATAGGCAGAGAATGATTTCCAAGATATTGTTATCAGGACAGAGAATTGGAGAATTAAATGTTAAATAGGGCTGGGAGACAGTGGAGTTATGCCCCAACCATAGTGAAGATATCTTACTAAACACTCCAGTCATTTGAGATGCCAGAAATACCATTTTCTTGGTCTTAGAATTGAGGGCTTCTCAAATTGCTAGGTTCACAATAATCCTGATAGATTAAGGAAGGCTTAGAGGCTTAAAAGGATCAAACAGTTGTAAATGAGGTGCACATCAGAACAAAATTTAATTCTATTTAAAGAAAGAAAACAAAGATGAATGCTCAGTAGAATAGTGCCCAGCATTTTCTACATACAAAACAAAGGAAACAAAAAACTATTGTCTACTATGTGTAGACAATAGATCCTATGACCAATAACTAGAAGTTGTCGGTTTTATCAACAGAATAACAGACATGTTGGGAATAGCAAAAACATAAATTAAAACAGCCAATTTATACAATGGATGAATAGGAATTTAAGATAAACATAAATATAAGAAGAATATATGGAATCACAGTGAAGAACAAGAAACGAAAACAAACCATTAAGCCTAAAATGGCACATATGAGCAGGGAAGTTAAATTGGAACAGTTTAAGAGACAACTGGACATATGAAATGAAACTCTAGTGTGTCTAAACTGTCCAAACTGAACCACAGAAGAAAATAGTTTAAACAAAAACGAAGACTCAATGTCTTGTGTGGTTACATCAAATAGCCTATTACACATGTAATGGGAATCTCAGAAGATGGGTGAATGACATATAATATTAGAAGAAATAAAGAACTTAGCTTCTGATCATAATAGCATATATGGTTCCAAAGTTTACCTGATGTTACAAACAATCGCAAAACTATACACATCATAAGATGCATGAGGCAAATATTTTCAAGTCTTCCATGAAAGATAAGATGGGGTAGTGTTCCAAAAGAAAGGGCATATCAACATACAATAACGTTGGCTCTCTGCCTGGAAACAATCTACTAACCTTGGGCAACAAGTACAAATTGGACCTGGTAGCACTGCAGAGCTAGCTGAAGAAGCAGAAATCAGTGTTCAGGCAGCCAAGATGCCTGTCCTTAGGGACTGCCAAAGAGGAAGGAGGACTCTATTGAAAAAGAGAGAGGGAGTGCATAGAAATTTATGTTGAACTCCTTTATGAGATTTTTGGCTGAGAAATGGAAAGAAAATAATCACCCATAAAGAGTGAAAGCAGAACAGAGAAACTAGAGAAACTTCTGGAGATGGTAAAACTGTGTCCAAATAAGAGTGGAAAGGACACAAGGGACCACGGAGATGAATCATGGGTGAGTTGGTGGTGGGTTACCCAAGGGGAATACAAAATGTAAAAGATCTAAATAACAATAAAAATATATATTTATATAAAAAAGGAGTGGAAATACAATAGCTAAGAGCACTAGTAAATGATTTTGCATGACTTCAGGAACAATATATCATAATGCATACACACATACATACAGGTAGACATATTCAATGAAGAATTTAAATGAATTTTTAAAACATTAATTTATGCTAATTTAAAAAATAAAATCAAATTCCCAAGAGATGTGTAAAGCTTATACAGAAAAATCTACAAGTCATTATGGAAAAGAAATTGAGAGCAAATTTTTAAATAATTAAAATTTGTCCTTTAGCATTATCCAACAGTGAGTGCGGATTTCATAAGCCTGCATCGGCCAGTCTAAGCATGCATGCCAGTTCTGGACAAGGGGTATAATTAATGACAAGGGATTATCCTTTCAATAACAGCAATTGCTTAGAAAGGACTCAGTTGCGGGCTGTTAGCAGTGAATACTTATGGCAGACACATGGGTACTTCAGATCAGAAGGGGAATCTGAGTGGCACAATACAACATGCTACTGTTACTGGATCCTGATTCTTTACTGCAACCCACTATTAGACACTCTAGAAAGAGAATGCAGGGAAAAAAAATTTAAAACCCTCACTGAATAATTGAGGTACAGGCAATGCCCCTGAGTAGTCACTTTTGTCTGGAAAGAGAAGTGGTCAGAGATTAGAAGAATATGTGAATACATATTGTAATGATGATTGACTCGGCTGGTTAATAAGAGTTCTGAAATGGGGAAGATTGAAAAATTAAAGATAAGAATTGGGAAAATGGCACAGGGATTGGCCTATAATTATTGATAGGAACGATCAAAAGCTTTTACTGAATATTAAGTCTGTCCAGAGAGCATTCATCATGAAGAAACATTAAACAAATAATCAATCAAAATGATTTGGCCAGTTGATTTAAACTAGCCTCTGACCTAACTCACCTGCATATTGAGTCATGACTAGCTATGGTGGCAGCTGTCAGGAAGGCTAAGTATGAGTCCATTAGCATGGGCTTGCCTTAGCTATGCTTGAGAAAAAAATAGCTGCTGATGCCCAGTCACTCCAGCAAAATATAGCAGTCCAAAACCTTGGACATCAACACTGGTATCTCTTTCTTTTTCTTTTTCTTTTTTTTTAAAGATTTATTTATTTATGCATACAAGAGCTGGGGTATAGGTCAGAGGATTCACCAAAGAAAGAGTGGGGAGCAGAATAGGCGGATCTACTGAAATACACTGCTGGGGGAATGTAGGGTAAACGAGTTGTCAGGTTTTTTTGCCCTCCCATCAGTGACAGACATCTGGAGGCCTACAGGCATGCCTGATGGTGGGCACCTGGAGTAGGGTGTGGGCCTGCATGAGTGGGCACAACTGAGCCACAGACTAGGCTTATAAGCGGAAGAAGAAGCAGCAGCAGGAAGGAGAGAACAGAGCGTGGAGCAGAGGACCATTCACGGTGCAGCAGAGAGACCACGAGACATCACCAGAGAGCCTAGAAAGAGTGAAGATTCACGGGGGGCTGGACGGCCTGTCAGCCTCCTCGCCCCCCCAGCCCCATTGCCTGCCCTGTACCTGGTGATCTCTTTATGAGAGACCATTAAAAGCCTTAAAAGCCACCGAGAGCTCCAGAACTCCTCCTTTCCTTATAACCATCTGTGCAGCTACATTGAGAACCTGCTCCCTGGTTCTCCCTATAGGAGAACTGTGGGTGACACAGGAGAGGTCTGCTGTGCCACATGGGAAGCTCCCTGGCAGGGGTACAACTCATGCTGCAGTGGCAGCCAATAGCTTCATAGTGCTGAGACTTAACTCTTTGTGCCACCAGAGAGGTCCTAGGATCTTTTTAAAAATAAATCAGTATATCTTACAAAAAAACACTAAAATATATCAGTTAATGTTTAAAATTACATTTTAGTTTAGCCTAGATATTAAAAGCACAGTGTTTGAATCCATGCTACTTAAAAATCTAGATTCTGCCACTTGGATGAGTTATCATGTCCACGTTATATTAAGTAAGTTATTGGGGTGAGTAACAGCAAATACACAAATAAGTAAGTTTTAGAGGGATAGAGTGCATCACTTAAAAGTAAAAGCTTTTCAAAGAGAATGTCATCTCAAAAGGATTATTTCCTTGTGTGAGGTAATGTGTCTATCATTACCTACTCTATACCTCCTAAAAGGTTTTGTTCTACTCTTGGTAAAAGATGTCTGCAAATGATTTAGATTTCTTTAAGTGTCAGTTCATAAGAAGTCTAGTCTTCCTACACAACTTTTTTTTTTTAATTTTTTTTTTTTAAGATTTATTTATACAATACAAGCTGGGGTACAGGCCAGAGGTGTGGGGCGGCGAGAGGGTTCACCAGAGACAGAGTGGGGAGCAGAACAGGCAGATCAGAAATACACTGCTGAGGGGAGCAGCAGGTGAGGCAGGAGAGGTCTGCTGCGCCATGTGGGAATCTCCCTGGCTGGGCGTCGAACTCGCTGCCAACAGCTCCACAGCGCAGTGCTCAACTGCTGCGCCACCAGGGAGGCCCTTCCTACACAACTTTTAACAACTTACGCTAAAAAGAGAAACTCAACAGCAGGTAAGATGTTTCTAAAATAAAATGATCATACTAATAATGGTTTGCTTTCAGTTAGGTCTATTGACAAAAAAATGGATGTTCGGACAGGTATATACTATGTATTTTCTTGCCAACAGTGGTTTTGTAATGGCTTCTAAATTACAGAGTTTTCCTAAGAGTACACTAAGATTAAGGTATATAGAATGAAATGAGGGGAAATAATTAAATAGAATTTCTGTTAAATTTGCTAATATATACAAGATTTGGAAAATTATAGAAATATATTTTGATAGTGTAACAAGTGGGGATGATAACTTTTATCATTGATTACTTCAATCATATATTTTACCAAAATTGAAAAGTAACTGAGAAAGAAAAAACAAGAATGTAAGTTGCTAAATTTTATCATTTGTCAAATAATTCTAGTTTGATATGACATTGAAATAGAATATAGTGAACAGACAATATAATGAAACTTAAAACCTCATGAGTAACCCAATGTTTTCAAAAATTTCATGAAATATTCAAGTAATTATAAGGTTGATTGCCCCAACATTTAGCCAATCATGGCTAAATTATTTACATATTATTCCCAACATATTCAAAAGTTACTTAATAGGAGTTGAACTGATTCACTAACTCACACTGGATCTGCATTGGGACACGTTGTAAAACATACACGACATCCTCAGACCAGTGTGTAATGGAAATAGCAGGAGGAGATGAAAAAAAAAAAACAGATGAAATATTTGAAACAATAGCTAATAATTTTCCATGATTAGTATTATACACAAAACCACAGATCCAAAAGCAGTGAGACACCAAAAGGATAAATATTTAAATATCAATGTCTAGGCATATTTAAATTATAGAAATTCAAACAACAGTAATTCAAAACAAAGAAAAAATCTTGAAAGAAACCGGTGGGATGGAAGCAAAGAGGAGAAGGAGGGTCCATGGAGGGTTACTAGGACATGGTGGTGGGGGTGGTGAAATAGTACACCTTTGCATAGGTGTAAATCTATACCCCTAAGGCATAATATTGTGATGTAAATCAACTTTATCTTGAATTAGAGGGGATCAAACTCAGTGAAATAAGCCAGAAAGAAAGAGAAAAATATCGAATGGTTTCACTTATAACAGGACTATAAGGAAACCAAATAGGAGAGAGACACTCAGCAGGAGGGGAGGGTGTGGGGGGGGG
>PVIJ01004596.1:0-90759 GCA_004024925.1 Scalopus aquaticus
CGGCGAGAGTGTTCACCAGAGACAGAGCGGGTAGCAGAACAGGCAGATCAGAAATACACTGCTGAGGGGAGCAGCGGGCGAGGCAGGAGAGGTCTGCCGCACCATGTGGGATTCTCCCCAGCCGGGCATCGAACTCGCGTCGCCGCTGTCGACAGCTCCACAGCGCAGCACTTAACCGCTGCGCCACCGGGGAGGTCCAAGAATTAAAATATTTTTGCCAAGTATCTACAGATGTAAAATGATAGAGCCAGGCTATAAACATGTAGTTGATCAGAGCTACCAGTATGTAACTTTGGAAAACTCAGTTAGCCTGTCGGGGCCTCCCTGGTGGCGCAGCGGTTGAGCGCTGCGCTGTGGGGCTGTCAGCAGCGGCGCGCGAGTTCGACGCCCAGCCGGGGAGAATCCCACATGGTGGGACAGACCTCTCCTGCCTCGCCCGCTGCTCCCCTCAGCAGTGTACTTCTCATCTGCCTGTTCTACTCCCCACTCTGTCTCTGGTGAACCCTCTCGCCGCCCCATGCCTCTGGCCTGTACCCCAGCTTGTATGTAAAAAAAAAAAAAAACCTTTAAAAAAAAAAGACAAAACAAAAATCAGTTAGCCTGTCTTAGCCCAAGGTCCCACGCCTTTCAAAGGATGATGTGACAACAGATACATAATCCCTACTGTGCTTGGCTCAATGAGTTTTTGTTTCTCTCAATTCTGGAAGAATTGGAAAGGTGCCAGTCAAAATGACCAATTGTCCATTTGTCATGCTAAATATGTTATATGATTGATGTTCCAAATGCTAGTAAGCAAGGAGCAGGCAGGAAAGTCAGCAATTGGCTCTATTTCAGGCATCCATGTATGGTTGATTGACAAGTCAAATAAGCACGGGTGTTAAGATTAAAACTTCAATTCAAAGGGTTGAAATGTTAGCGCAATAAACCCTTGTTTACATGGAATAGTAAAGTTAACCATCATATTGAGGTAAGTGAATTAAAATAGTAAATAGGTAGTTAAAATAAGAAATGGTAAGGACTGTGGTGGGCTGAAGTGTGTATGACCTGCTTAAAGAGAGCAACCACAGCACATATTTAACTTGTTACTATAAGAATATAAGTCCAGATTTGCCAGATCTAAATTTTCAAGAGTAGGTAAGAATTTGGACATTAATGCAATTATATGGTGTGTTCTTTTTATTTTGTGTGTGTGTGTGTGTGCGCGCATGAATGTGTTTATATATGAATGTATGTGTATACACACACACACACACACACACACACACAGGTTTACAACATTGTATTTAACCTAGAGGTGTAAGATCTTTCATTCAGGTGTGATTACTACACCATGCCCACTACCAAGACACCCATATTCCTCCAGAGTCTTTATTCCCTCCCTACTTTTTTCTCTCCTTTTTCCTTCACTGACTCAGCCCCAGCGTCAGTTCTAAAATCAAATTTCTAGGGTTAGCTGTTTTGGGGGCTTTTTCTGGCCTTTGTTTTGTTTCTCTAAATCTCTCATGTAAGTGGCACCATCTGGTATTAATCTTCTTCCTTCAGGCTTGTTTCACTTAGCCATAATCCCCTCCAGTTCCATCCATGTTGTTGCAAATGGCAAGAGTTTATCTTTTTTTAATAGTTAACTGGTATTCCATTGCGTGTATATGCCACATGTGCTTTTTTATTTTTAAAAAGCAGTCACAAATTAAAATTTGGTCAAATATATAGAAGGTAAAAAAGGAAAGGAAGAAAATAGAATTACGTTTCAGTGCAAATTCAGTTGTCTGGCCAAGAGCTGAAAATGCTTTGATAAAGAATATTTTCTTATTCCTCATTTTTGCTGAAATGTTTCCTCAATATTTATTTGGCTAAAATCCTATAATCATTTATCAAATACAAAGACCAAAGTATTGGTATAAATTTGGACAGCATCCCAGCGGTTTGGAATGATTTACATAGTTTTCCTGTTTGGCTATGTTATATGGAACCTGAACTTTTGCAATGCATCCTGAGGACTTGCATATTAATATATCATTTTGGAACATTAAATAAAGATATTGGTATTCAGTCACTTATTACAGTTTCTGATTATCTAATATTATCTAATATCTAGATATCAAATTTATTAGATATTGAATATCTAATAAATCAAAGCTTTATTAAATTTTAGTAGTCATTTTGTAAAATGCTGCAATTAATAACAAATTCATGGTATTTCAGTACTCAGAAAATGTAATCATTACAGTAAGATAGAGAAAACAGTTGCTATTTTGGTCACTACCAGATGAAGGAAACGAGAATTTTGAGATGTTTGTCATGTGCAGAGAGAAAGGAAAAGGGGGAGGGGGGCAGGTGGACAGAGAGAGATAGAGAACAAAAGGGAGAAAAGGAGAGCGAGGAGAGTTTGAATTTGAATCCAGATGATCTGACTCCACAATTCAAATATTGTAGAAAAATATTGGTGTCAGCTCTGACACTTCAAAGAGCATGTAAGCTATAACTTCTATCCTTACAAAAAGAAAAAAAAAAAAAAGCTAAGGAATGTAAAAAAATCCACAACTTTTCTTGCACCTGTGAGAAAACTAAAGTTAGATGCCAAACCACCATCCTGAACTTAGGGACACAGCTGAAAACTGCTGAAATTCGCTTACTTGCAGCAGAGGATATTGGGACCTCAAACTGACAGGAAATCTTAAATGGTAATTTTGATGAATCTCATCAGCCTGAGTATATTCTTGCATGAGAGTGAGAAACTCTCGGGGACCTCAACCTTAAGAGGGTTTCCAGAAATGACTTTTATTTAAGAACTGCAAAAAATTATCATGAGGAAGATCCAAGAAAGAGCTTGTGGTTCTCTTCCGGGGAAGGAAAGAATAATTGTCAAGGAGCATGTCTAGTGCATTACATATAAAAAGGCTTGCTCTCCAGGCTGAAAGACTAGTAGAGAAAGGACATTTCTTTGCCTACTAGCCTCCTTTGACCCTCTCATCTACCCTGAAGTATGTTCATAAAATAGCTACAAAAATATCATTAATGTTGAAACTGGATAGTTTCTCCCCAAATCAAGAACACGGCCAAATTATTCTCTCTTTCCACTCCTATGCAACATTGTTCTAGAATCACTAGCTAGAATAATGAGAAACGAAAGAAAATAAAAGGTATGTTGTTTGGGAAAGAATTTAAAAAGCCCTTATATTTATTCTTATGTAGATCAAATATTTTCCATGAAAAAAAAGCCAATGAATTGAACAAAATAAAAATCCTGCAATCAATAAGCCATGCAACATCATCACTGAATTTCATGTTAATGTAAAATAGTCTATTGCTTTCCTAAATATAAGCAATGATCAATTAGAAACTTAAAAAGCAGTACCATTATAATAACATAAAACAGGTATAAATTAAAAAAATGTGTAGACTATTTAATGTGGGAAACTATAAGTTATATGAAAGAACAAAAATGTATTAAATAATAAAGATATAGTTCATGTTCATACATTGTAAAATTTAATATTGTTATTCTATCAGTTTTTCTTAATGTGTTCTTTGTATTCATCACAGTTTCATTCAAAATCCAGGTAAAGTCTTGGGATATATTTGAATGTATTTGCAAACTGATTTAAACATATGTAGAGAATTTTAAGTGTTGAAATAGCCAACAAAATACTTAAAAAGAACTAAATTTAAAAACACATTATTTAAATTCAAATCTACTTATTAAGCTGCAATAATCAAGACAACATAGTGTTTGTGAAAAAATAGATAATTATATTATTGAAAGGATGAGAGAATACAACAAAATAGCTATAAATATAATCAGTTAATCTTCAACAAAGGAGGAAAAGCATTTCAATAGTGTAAGGATAGCATTTTCAAAAAATAGTGACAATTGGAGATGCAAATGCAAACTAACAAACAAAAAAACCAAACCAAGACAAAGAAATTCCATTTTTTTATAAAAATAAGCTCAAAATGGATCATAAAACTAAATGTAAAAATTATAATACTTCTAGAAAAATATTTAGGAGAAAACCCATGTGACCTTGAGTTTGTTTATGAATTTTAATACAGCTTCACAAGCACAATTGAGAAAAGAAAAAAAAAGATAAATAGAAAAACTTCTGCTCAGTGAAAGACTTTATCAAGAGAATGAAAGAAAATGTATGCAAAACACATGTGATAAATAACTATCACCCAAATATTTAAAACTCAACAATAAGAAAATGATCCACCCAACTTAAAATGAGCAAATGATCTAAACAGACTCCTTAACATAGATGATATACAGATGGCAAATAATAATATGAAATAATGTGCTGCCTCATTTATCATTAGGAAGTTGCCAACCAAAACAACAAAGAGTGGTCACTACTTGTCTATTAGAATGTCTAAAATAAAAAAAAAAAAACTAACAATACTAATTACTGGTGAGAATGTAGAAAAACAAGATCTTTCATTCACTGCTGGGAGGAATGCAGAATAGCACAGTTACTTTGGAAGACATTTTGACAGTTTCTTACAAAACTAAACATAGCTTATCATGTGATCTAATGATCAGAGTTGGTGAATTGAGTAGAAACTCTCGTACTTTAACTAATATAGAGGTAGATGGTTCCACAGACAATATATGAAGATATGTGTATACACACAGGTAGAGTATACACATATAATTCCTTGTTCTGGCAGCTGAGAGGGATTAAAAGCAATGAAATTCCAGTGGCAACAGGTATACTCAATACTCTGATCTTGGTTTTAGTATCACTTTCCATAAAAGGAGAACTCCTTGGAGAAATGGTTGACAGTAGGACTAGAGTAGGAAATATACGAGATGAGTTTGTAGCACCTTACAGTGACAAAGATTAAGGGTGTGCTGAAACTAAACACACATACATACAAATAAGACCAAAAAACATAACAATGAGGATATTTCAAAGAGACACTAGAGAGATAGTCAATCATAAAAAATTTATTAAGAAAATAAATGAAGTAGTCTTGGATTATAACCCAAAGTTTAAAATAAATATCTAGGAGTACATACAAATGTAAGCTAATCATTGAGTGAAAAAATAAGTTTGGGATAATAGAAAACCATTCTGTGCAAAATAATTCCAAACGATTTATGTAGTTAATTAAGTAGAACATAACTCTTTACTCTTTAAATATGGGCTGTGCATAATAACTTCTTTCAAAAATGTTTTAAAGGCAGAATGGTGGCTATTATAATAATTATTTAGTTGGAAATACATGATAAACCCCTTCTTCAAACATTAGCAATGATAATATGTCACATTGGTACAGTATACCTTTGATAAGAAGTGTGCCTCTGATATTCCTCCTTAAAACATATATCCTCACACCAATTATTAGAAAATGATTAGTGAGCCTCCCTGGTGGCGCAGGGGCTTAAGTCCCAGCCTATGAAGCTATTGATAGCCACTGCAGCATGAGTTCGATCCCAGGCCAGGGGGCTTCCCGCATGGCGTAGCAGACCTCACTTGTCTCACCCGATGCTCCCCTCAGTAGTGTACTTCAGTCAATCCACCTGTTCTGCTCCCCACTCTGTCTCTAGTGAATCCTCACCCCTACCCTACACCTCTGGCCTATACTCTAGCTCTTGTATGCATAAATAAATAAATCTTTAAAAGGATCAGACCAAACCCAATTATGAGACATAATACAAAATATTTGACTAGTACTCCTCAAAGCATTAAAGTTCCCCAAAACAAGGAAAGTCAGAGGCAGCAGCTCTCCTGCCTTCCTGTGACTGTGCAGGTGATTCTCTTTGCCAACCTTCTCCCTTTATAAAGCAACAGAGGCAGCTCTCCTCCCAAGGCTGCCCATGCAGACCTCTCTTTTAACAAACCTGTCCCTTTCAGGGGCAGCTCATCCCACCACCTGCTTATGTCTGTGCAAGCAACCTCTCCTTCCCTTCTTTTCTATAATAAACCTTCCCTTTGGGATTTTAAAAACAAACAAACAAGGGCAGTCAGGAAATTTCACAGCAAGTGGAGCCTAAGGAGACATGATTACTACATGTAATACGGGATTCTAGATGGAATCTCAAAAGAGAAAAAAAGATCATAGGTGAAAACCAAGAAAAGCTGGATAACTTTTAGTTAATAATAATGCATTAATATTTATTAGTAAATAGTACCATATTTAATACAAGATGTTACTATTAAAGGAAAATTGTGTGTGTGTGTGTGTCTGTGTGTGTGTGTATGTGTGTGTGTATGGGTATGGGGGGGTCTCTAATTCTATGTACTATCATACATTGTTTATAACTTAAAAACTTTTAAATAAGATGTTTACTTAAAAATTAGAATTCAATTTGATATAATTATAGTCTCTTCAGAGGAAGAGAGAGAGAGTGCGTGAGCCCAAGAGAGAGAAAGAGAGCTGAATAGCCAATTTGGGGCAAAAAAAGCTAATTTGACAATAGGCTTTGGAAATATTAACTGAGATATTTATAAGGATCAAAAATGTTTAAGGAAGAGATATTTTGCAGCAGATATGAAAACTGATGGGAATGATCCAGCATTGAGAAAATAATGATTCAGAAGAAACTGGAAATAATTGCTGGGGTAATTGAGTAGGTCTGAGAATTAGGACATAGTTTATAAGTAATGTAATCAATTTTAAATAACAAATACTGTTGATTAGATTAACCAGGGAGAAGATAGCAGATAGACACACATGCAAGTATATGAATAAAGGTGGTGAATGGACATGGGGAATTCTTTCATTAATGCTTTATTGTTAGTAGGTAGGTAGTAATATGATAAAGAAGACTCATGCATGTGTGAGAGAGGCTTGAAGAAGGAAAAGTGTTTCCAATATTCACCTATGAATGTGGAAAAGTAAATGGTATAAAGCAAGGATACTAACAATTCATTTAATTTTTTAGTGATGGATTTAAGGAGAGCAGTAAAGATGCCTGTAGGTCTCCCAGAGGCATTGTCAGCAAGCTATGTGGGTGAATTAGATTTGACATTGATTAACATTTTGGGCACAGGGTGTCAGAAGAGACAATCAAAAGAATTAGAGTGTTTGCCAGGAGCGATTATACTCATGGCCAAGGCATCTACAATGGATAAAAAGTGAAAATAGAACATGATATTAGTGAGAATAAAAACAAAAATAGTGGAAAGATAAATGAGTGATAAGACATGAGAGAAGAACTGTGGTAAAAAATATATTAGATTAAAAATGATAGTTTAAGAATAGACTACTTCACTTTGTAATGGAAGTAGTACAGGATTGGCAATGTAAAGATCTAAACTAAGAGTAGATGAAATGTTATGTGGGATATATTAAAAGAAAAGAGTGGTAGAAAATAAATGAAAAGCCAGGCAATGGAAGAATCATTTATGTATCAAGATCTGAAGAACATGAACTCATGTAGAGCATTCATGGGCTTGTAAATTGCACAGCCTCTTTGAAGACAAATTTATTTTCCCATGGCTTGATTTTACCTAGGAAATGTGAAGATGAACATTTTGTCCACAATTCTTCTGAAAATAATATTTCCATAAGTAAGTTGTATTGTCCAAACTTCCTTGGTCTTAAAGTCACACAGGTGACTCCATTAAAAAAAGAAAATGGTCCCAGATTCCTCTGAGGAGTATTCTGAAAAAATTGCTATGGTTATTCCAAATTAAATACCAGGTCCACCACCCTATATAAACCCTACCACAAGGCGACAATGAGAATGTAGATAACTTTTATTAAAACTAAGCTTTTCACAAATAGAAAGATCCTATTAAAATATTCATTGAGCTTGAGGAAATGAATAAATAGGTTTACATTCATATAAAGAATTGTTTAACTTTGTTAAAATGAATAAGCAGACAGACATAAAATAAAGGAGTAAATCTCAAAAACAGAGTCAAAATAAGTCAACTATATTTTCATAAGCATGATCACAGGCAACAAGTCAAACAACATTATATTTCCCCTATCATACACACATAGATTAAAAACTGAAAAATCGATAAAAGACAGTGGATATTCTGGACAGTGGATACCACTTCTCTGGTGTGTAAACAAAGTAAGGGATGCAAAAAATATGTGGAGTTTCCAGTCTATCAATGATTGCTTAAAATATCTGAGGTAAATATGGAAAATCAGTGGCATTTTATGAATATGTGCAATACTTTTATGTTTTTAATTATGTAGTTTGTACAAAACTATGGCTTTATATCTACCTATCTACATTTAGACACGTTATTAAATAAGACAAATAAAAATGACCTGTATAAACAATAATCACAAATAAAGCATGTTTTGATGCTACTTAGGATATTTATCTTTTGTTGCCAGAAATACTTTCTATGCTATTTTAATATATTATATATATTATTGCCAAAATAAAATAATTAATTAATATACTGGTAACTAATCCTGGTTCATCTATAAAATAATTGTGCTAGAAAACAAGCACTACAAAGGGAGTATATTTATAAACCAATAAAAAATCTATCTTGCTACATAGGTTTTTAGATTACAGAAAATGGGTTATAGTGTTTAGAGGCAAGTTGTCTATACAATACATAATACCATGTTAAAAAAAATAAATGAATGTAAAAGGAGATTCTTTCCTCCTCCCAAGTGTCTCCAGAGGGAATTTTCTCTTGATGCCTATCTATTGTACATAAAATTATGCATCTGCCTTTCCTTCTTCACTTTGAGATCTTACAAGGCCCAGCTTGGTTCCTTCATTTTTATGACCCCAGGAACTAGACCCCAGTCTGACACATACCTGAGGCTCAACATACGTGTGAATTGAATTCATGTCAGAAGAAGTAAGAAGAAAATAATAATAAGTCTAAAAGGGATAACAATGCACAAAGGATCCCATATTCTAATTTTTACATGTGTTGATAGATGACCAAATGCTAGAAATGTAAAATAGCATCAAAAACAAAACAAAATCTAGACAATAACCATCTTGTTGACATCCTAGAGTGTGTCTTTACAAGGATGTTTTTTACAGGATCACAATGGAACATGAAAATGCCTCTTTTATTTAAAACATCAGATTATTATTGTGCATAAAAATATATCCCAGTTATCTTTATTATAGTTTAATATATACTTTACCTGACACGTGACATCATGATTACTCTTTTCAAGTAATAGGAATATGACTAGAATTTCAGGTAAAGATACTTAGAAAAGATGATCTCATGTTAAAAGAACAAAAATGGAGCTCAAGAACTTCCATCACATGAGTTGAAAAACAAGTGAAGTTCTTGGGATTAAAAACAGCTGCTCTCTATCAAGGTAAATTTTCCCAGTGTACAGAGATACACAGGTAGTGCTGTATTCAGAAAGTTTACGCTCTGAATACATAGTCACAGACAATTCATTCAAGGATATATTCAGGACTGTAGGGTAAAGAGAATAAATATCTACAGAGTTTACAAATAAGGTCAAAATTTGGTGCTTGTTATTGTAGGTCTTACAGTACTATATATCACTTACTCTTGAATATTTCTTTGCTCTCTCTTGTCCACCAGGCAATGTGCTCTACTAAGAGAATGTCTTTTATTATCTGCTCCAAACTGCTTAGTTGACACTACAGTGAGACTGCTACATTGCAGGTGTTTAACATTCCATCAGCTAACCACTGCTAGCCAATAGTAGTAAAAATAATGAATGCCATTTGACAAGCTTAAAATATATCTTTTAAGAATGATTCCCTAAAGGCATATCTTTGTATAATACGAAAGCACAAATTTTTTTTGATTACTTGGTATATTTTCTTTAAAAGTAGATTTATATTAGAGTGAATCCTTATTTAAAAAATTATCAGCATGTCTATATATGTTTTTAACCAACTTCAATGTTGTAAAGTGTAAAATAAATCTGAGCAGAGTATGAAGAATCCTAGCGACATCTACATGAAGAATTGTTGATACAGCATCTTATTTCTAATTTCATCAAGTTGGGAAATCAAATGCCCTTCTGCCTACAGGATATTAGCGTCTCCTTCTCATCTAAGAATTTTTTAATTTCTTTTTCTTTCAGTAGATGTGTATTCAATCTCCTTAGTAAGGTTTTCCTAACAAGTCAGGTAAAGTTAGGGTCAAATTGAGTATCTTCCTGATATCACCATCACTACTCCTGTTTTATAGATAGGACATAAAGATTTATGTTTAGGCCATCTCAAAATAAAATGATTTGAGAAGTGTTATACCTAATCTTCTTTGTTTAATTTCCACATCATCCCTGTTTTCTGTCAAATGTAATTACACTATAGCATTATAATGAATCTCATACATACATATACAAACAAACACACATGACCATATTAGGAATAAATCTTCAAAAATAGGGTTTAAAGATTTTTTAAACATGTTTTTAAAACTACTTTATATGCATATTAACATTTAAAAATGTTTTTAAGTCAAGAATCACCTAAGAATATATTCTTGCAAGGAAGCTAAGTCAAATAAAAAAAATAACTATCTAAAAGATAATTATATTTATTTGAAAATTTTCCCTTTTGATTTTTAATAATATATGTACAGGAATAGCATATCAGAAGATAGCTATATGATTAGAAGGATATGAACCATTAATAATCAACACATTACTTATGGCATTTTGAAGAGTATTATGATGAAATAGTATTCAAAAATGTATGCATTTCTCACAGAGAACATTAATTTAAAGTTGCTTACTAATCTTTTATAAGCCTATCAAAATCCAGTTAGACACTAGTGGGTAAAAACATGTTTATAAATATAATTTGAAATTAAAAGGCATCACTTATTTTAGACACAAAAGAGGTCACGTCAGCAACAGCTTGTTGCTTATTGCTTCTGGTTGATAGTTCAAGCCCCATATCTGAGGGGTATCTGAAAGGATCTTATCGATGCAGAAATACCAAGACACCTATGTTGCTTTTCTCAACAGGACCAATGTTCCACTGCCCCACACTTGTCTCCCTCAGGTGCTAACTCTGCTCTGTGCTGCTTCAGTGGCTATGAAATATCCTGCCATTATTCCATGAAGGATCATTATTCATCTCAAATGTATGTGAATAGTACTCTGCTAGTGACTGCCAAAATCCACACAATGACAAATATGAACAATGGTCTAAAAATTTCAGAAAATGGTCCTCCTCATATTATATAGATGATGTGCTTTTCAGGCCATGTGGTTTTGTGCATTTTAGTGATACAAATCTTTGGATTAGCCTACCACATTTCCAGGGCTAGATTCAGGTGCATCATACTAACTGAAATTTGCTTTAAAATATTGTGGTAGACCTATGTATGTCACATATTTTTCATTAATATCTCTAAGTAGTTGGTTAACAACTGAACAGCAATGAATTAACCAGCTCCATTCTAGAAAGATCTACACAGGACCTCAGCAATGGTTATGTTTGAACAAAAAGAGGTTTTACTAACTAGTGTAATGAATATTATAAATTATTTTCATATGTTTAAAGATTGATTTTCAAAATGTAGAAATTGGCTATAATCATTTATCTTTCTGTGGAAAAAAGTCGGCCAATATTCTTTGGGTCAACCCTTTAAATTAGGATTCAGTCCAATTCTTTATAGATGTTGTTGAAGAATTCTGTTGCAGGATTCTGACTTAAGTTTAGGTGTATTATGCTGAAAGAATGTTGATGTGTCAGGTTCGAGTGAAACTTTCATTTTGCACAATCTCAGAACACCTAAAAGGACAGAGTTAGTCTTTGTTGAGATTATATAACAGGTTGTTTGACTGTTTCAGTACTTGCTTACAGGTAGATGCATGACTGTGTAGCAGAATTCAGTTTGTGACTCGATTCCATTTCACATAATTGGAAAAAGGGAGGAATCGAGAAATAAGTGGAGTGCATATATGGCCCTTAGGTACCTTTTAGTGTTGAAAGTCAACAATAATTTCTAACAAGAATTTTAATAATCCTTACTGCTACAAAGAGTTAGGTCAGTTTGCACAAGGCAACAAATGATAGACATTGATCAAAATCTTTGAGAATTATGTTGTTCAATCTCAATTATGTGACCTTTATTCTTATTTTCCTGGGATGAATTTTCTTGAAGTCTGCTTCACAGTATCCCTGTGAATTAATAAAAGTTGGTCCAATGCAAAAATACATTGCCAAATATACACAACTTTATTTGTATCTCTAATAGAACAGGGTTAATTGCATATCCTAGTTCTTGTTTATACATTCAAACCACTTTTGAAGACCTTTCTCCTCATTTTCCACATAGATCCAATTATGACTAAATCCCCCAAAATGTATTCAGCAGAAACTATTTCTAACATATAGAGGGGAAAAAAACTCAATTCTATGAGCTATATGTGACATGCTATATTTGTTCTGTGAGACTGAGCTACACATTTTTTTTAATTTGATACAGGGCAGCAAGGGGCACTAACACTGGGCAAGGAAACTGCTCAAATAGTCCACTGGTCAGTTTGAGTTCTTCCGACAGTACACAATTGCAAGACTACTTAGTCACAGAGAACAGCAACAGTGGGGTTTATTAAACAAACCAGGGAAAAATAAAGAGTTTCTGAGGCCAAAAATGGTCGTTTATCTCACGTCAGGTAGTTTCTAGTGTTTTCAAGTCATAAACACAAAGCAGCTAAGATGGCATCTTCCCACCACTAAGGACACCCAGCAGCCAGACTATAGGCCAGGTTCCAACTCACGAAGACAACAGAAGACACAACAGGAGATGCTCCCGGAGCTGTGGAGATGCCCCAGCACAGCACAGACAAGCAAAACAGCAGCTGCAGCAGCTGAATGACCGGACAAACAGCCACACTCACAGCTCAGCAAGGTGCCTGGCTCTGGGTCTTCACCTTCTCTTCCAGACTGTAACAGCAAAACCACGAACAGTTTCAGTTGCTCGGCTAATCGCAAAGCCTCTGAACTTTTCCTCCTTGAGGTTGGCTCCTGGAGGCCTCCACCTTCAGAGGCCCACACCAGCCTTCTGAAGGATAGGTGTGGTGGAGGCTGAAATCACTGACCCCGAAGTGGCTGAAGATCCAAAAATCCTGAATCCCAAATGGTGAAAGCTCAAATGCTGAATCCTTGGACACTGAATGAATATGCAACTGCTTCTGCAGTCCCTTATATTTCTTACCAGTCACTCCACTCCAAAATACAATACTTTCTAGCATTTTCCGTCAGATTATCTATCCTCACCAGCAATCCCCCACAGGGTGCACCGTCTGTAATAGTCTTTGGCTTCAGCCACCAGTTACAAATTATCATCCAAAGAGGAACTATGTTCAATCAGACACCTGAGAAATACTGCAAGCTAGTTGTCAGATTTGATAACTAAGGATCTGCCCTAAGTTCCGTTATCAATTTTGTTTAAATAAGACATTTTTGTCATGTTGGATTTTATTTTTATTAAGGTATCATTGATTTACAACTTTGATTGTGTTTAAAGGTAAAGGATTTGTCCCCTCAGGTACTTTTACCACACTAGATTCACCACCAACGTACCCATAGACCTCCACCAGTGTCCACTGAGCAACTTCCACACTTTGTTCTTGCTTGTGCCTCCCCGCCAATTTCTTTGGTAGCCTCAGTTCCTCAGTCAAATTTCTAGGGTTTGTTATTGGTTAAACTTTCTCTGCCCTTTTGTTTCTCTGTATTCCACATAGAAATGATACTATCTGGTATTTGTCTTTCTCTTTCTGACATATTTCATTCAGCATGATCCCCTCCATTTCCATACATATTGCAAATGGCAAAAGTTTATCATTTTTAGTAGCTAATTATTATTTTTTATTCGTATATATGCCATATCTGAGTCACTCATCTGTCTTGGGGTATTTAGGTTGTTTCCAAAGCTTGGTGTTTTTAGATTATTCAACTTGTTAGTATACAAATAATCATAATAATCTCTTATGAGACTCTGAATTTCTTTTGTAACGTCTACTCTTTATTTTCTGATGCCATTTATTTGAATTTTCTCCATTTTTTATTTGTAAGCCTCACTAGAGTTTTGTCTACTTTCTTACTTTTTCATAACACAAGCTTTTGGTTCCATTAATCTTTTTGATTTTTTTTTAAATTTCTATTTCATTTATTTATGTCCTATTTCTTATCATTTTTTGTAAACTGGCTTTAAAAAAAAATTCTTCTCATTCTAGTTCCTTAAAATGAAAGCTCTTTCTCGTTTCTTGAGCTCTTGTTTCTTGATATGAGCTCGTGTTGCTATATACTTCCTTATTAGTACTACTTTTGCTTTGTCATATAGTTTTGAAAGGTCGTGGCTTCATTATCATATATATTCAGGTAGGTTTTTTTTTCTTTTTCGATTTCCTCATTAACCCAATAGTCATTCAGTCATGTGTTGTTCTGTCTCCACCATTAGAGGTTTTACCTGCTTCTTTATGTTGTGATTCTTAGTTTGATATAATTGTGGTAAGAGAAGATGCTTGGTATTATTTAAGTCTTCATGAATTTATTGATTCTTGCTTTGTAACCCAGCATGTGGTCTATATATGAGAATAAAGTACATTCAGTTTTGGGTGGAACAGTGCCCTATAAATGTCTAAGTACTTGTGGTCTAATTATTTGTTGAAGGCTATTGTGTTTTTACATATTTTCTGTCTGGTTGATGTGTCCATTGATGAAAATGGGGTGCTGAAGTTCCTAGCTACTAATATGCTTTTCCCAATGTCTGTTTTCAGGTTTTTTAGTAGTTGCCTTATATATTTTGATGCTCCTTAATCTGTTGAATATATTTTTTATAAGTTATGTCTTCCTGATGTACTAAATCCTTAGCCATTATTCACTAACCATCCCTGCACCTTGTTATTTTTTTGGTTTGTAAATCTATTTTTTCTTTACATAAGCATGTCTGTCTCTGCCTTATTGTGGGTCCAGTTTGCTTGTAGGATTGTTTTCTAACCCTTTAAACCTGTGTTTATCTTTGGAACTTAAGTGTGTTACCTGAAGACATAAGAAATTTGTCTTAAGGAGCATTTATGTTAATTACAATAAACAATCAAAACATTTTTTCTATTATCTCATTTCTTTTGGTGCATATGTAGCTATTGGATGCTCCTCTCCATGAGCCAAGACTCTATCTTTGGGAAACAAAGATAAGAATACAGAATACCACTTAAATTTTAGTTTCAGATAAATAAAAATAATGTATTATATAAATATTCCTTATGCAATATTTGGGATTCACTTATTCTAAAAAATGTTATTAAAACTTGAAACTTAAATGAATTTTCTATATCACTATATGTTAAAATCTGCAGTCCTAGTTTACACAATTGATAATACACAATTGATACACAATTGATAATACACAATACACAATTGATAATAATTATATGAGGACTAAAGTAGTATTATGGAAATGATTGATTTAACTGACAAGTTAACATTAGTAAGAAATATGGTATCTTATATACAAGTAGGTATGCATATGCATGCACACATAGAACTATACATATATACACACATATAAATATACATCTTGTACATATATATGTGAAAATACATATGTATATATTTCTGCAACTATAATTTCAGGTAATTTGAGCATTAAAAAAATAAAAATCTTTTTCATGTTGAGTCAAGTGTCATATATTTCTCCAACCTATGTAATTTAAGGAAATGTTTTTTTTCATGAAAATTACTACTATCTCAATTCTGAAGATAAACAGCATACAATCTCCTTAACTAGTCTTATCATTCCTGGAACTTTTAGTTTAAAAACTCTTTCATTTCTAAAATCAGAAATGAATCCTCCTGCACACAACTGTGAGCCAAACTATAAGCTGACTCATTTGGAAGACTCAGTTTCCCAACAACTAGCTTTCTTTGCTTTCAAGTTTTCTTCATTCACTTCTTTATGTCTTCACATTTAGTACTTTATTCTTACTTTATTCTTAATTTTGTTAGTTCAATTAGTTCATAAGAACTGATTTTCCATGGGCCTCCCGGGTACCACAGTGGTTAGGTGCTACGCTGTGGAGCTGTCAGCAGTGGCGATGCAGGTTCGATGCCCGGCCTGGGAGATTCCCACACCGCACTGCAGACCTCTCCTGACTTGCCTGCTGCTCCCCTCAGCAGTGTGTTTCCCTTGATCTGCCTGTTCTGCTCCCCACTCTGTCTCTGGTGAACCTTCTCTTTGCCCCATACCTCTGGTCTGTACCCCAGCTTGTGTGCATAAATAAATAAATCTTAAAAAAGAAAGAACTGATTTTCCAATTTTCTTTTCTGGATTTTATCTGCCAGATTTTGGGATCTATCTAAATTATAGACTGTATTAGACTTTTCTGCCCCCCCCCCATACCTCTCTACTTTCCTTCCTTTACAAACATAAGATATTCTATATTAACACCAATTGTGTTAGGGACCAAAAATGCTCAGTGCGTTTGTTTTTAATGTGTTGAATCTAGAACTTTCTTGAAGGAGCTCATTGTACATTCCAAGCATTATGTATTTAGTTTCACAGCATCTTCATGAAGCTTCCTATCTTACAATTGCATATTCCAAATGACATGACCACAGTTACACAGTAAGCTGTGAAAATGTTTCAAATTGTTTAATGGCTTTCAGAAAACTTTCCATTATTCCATCATTTCTCCTTTCAGAGTAAGTCTAGACATTTGTCTTTTCTCCTAGCTCCTCACCATGACTTCCCTATTGTCCAAGTTCACACTATCATATTCTTCAAATTTATATTGATGTGATATTGAAAACTGCACTTAATTTTTATATTAAAATGTCAGCTTCTAAGTAATTACGCTACTATGAGCAAAAGATTGTAACTTTTGAGTCTGGTTTATTTAAATGTGAAAAATACTTTTTTTTAGAGTAGTTATAGAGCCTTGGAGTAGTGAACATAAAATATTTGATGCATTGTCCACATTTTTCAGACACTTTTTAGTCTTTGTTATTGTTAGAATAAGCAGATTGAAGCTAGTTGGATAGTTGTGGTTTAGAAGAATTTTATGGGATGTTTAATGAAAATTTAATGATAGACTGCCCTCAGATACTTCCTTAATGAGACAGCATGCTTGCTTTATATTTCTGAGGTTTTTAAGATAAAAATTATAACTCCTAGGGAAATGATCTTTTATATTAACCATCCCAAATCTTAACAAGACACTAAAGTTCTTCATGTACAGAAAGAACATGGTAGAATAAAAAACTTCTGTGTTTGAATCTACTCTTGTTTGGGGTTCATTAATCAATCTAATTAGGTTTTACTTTTCTTATTTATAAAATAATTGAGATAATAATTCATACTCTGTAGTTCTAAGGATTAGATGATATAAAAGTTGAGAATGTGTCCAATATGTTGCTGGCATATAGGAGGCAATGAACCATTAGTGAACATATCAAGTGGGGAGAGAATATTTAGAAAATTTAAATGATTGGCCCTTAAAAGCTCTTACTAATATACAAGCTTACTTGTAGATTCTTGAAGGCACTAATCACTAAAAACTAATAATCATTTTTGTTGTTAAGACTTCTTAATTATATAATTTATGTATTTTTTTAAATGATGATCATTTATCTCACAATTTAGTTTTTTGGAAAGTCTTTTTTTAAAAGATTTGTTTATTTATGCATACAAGAACTGGGGTGTAGGCCAGGGGTGTGGGGTGCTGAAAGGATTCACCAGAGACAGAGTGGGAAGCAAAATAGGCAGATTGACTGAAATACACTGCTGAGGAGAGCAGTGGGTAAGGCAAGAGAGATTTGCTATATGTGGGAAGCTACCTGGCCGGGGATTGAACTTACTCTGCAGTGGCTGTGGACAGCCTCACAGTGCTGAGACTCAACCCATTGTGCCATTAGGGAGGCCCTCTTAGGAAAATCTTAAAGCCTTAAAAAAGGTATGTTCTAATTTCAACATAAAATAGCAAAATGAAATGTGTTCGTGATTATATCAAAATTTTTATTTATTTGTAAATTGACCTATATAACCACATCACACACCATATTAGTGTGAAGTACAAGTTCAATATTACTTCTCTGTGCTGACTTCAGGTGTCATGTTTGAGATTTCATTCTTTCTGCCTATTTTTAGTGTTCACAAAACATTTAGAGTGATCTAGCATGTATATTTCAATTAAAGTCCATGGATGACACTTACACTTTGACCTATTGTTGTAGAATTTCCACTTTAGTTTTAAAAATAAAATTGGGAAAGTCCATTAGAGGGTGGAGAGGGGCTGAGATCACCCAGGTGAATTCCCCAACTGCAAAGGCAGCCTGAGAGACCAGAGGGAAAATCTATACGACTCTCTCAGGATAAAGATTTTTGCTCTACGTCTTTTAGAAAGAATGGTCCCCATGAAGACTGAGAAGAGGGTTCAGAGAATGTGGAGTATCTCAAAGAAACCCTGAAGAAGAGGACTTAGCCCTTGGGTTCCTCAGGCTACTTAAATTTAGGGTTGAGTGATGGATTCCAGGCCACACTTTAAAGTCTACTTCTATCCAATCCCTTCTGGAAAGAAAGAGATGTTCATCCCTCTCCTCTGGTACAACAAAGACATAGCAGGTAAGAGGAGGACAAACTGGAGAGAAGGAAGTTAGAAAAGGGACACTTAATGGGCAGCCCTCCTAACCCTATTGATCAGAATGGGGAATACTGGCAGTCCTACCAGCTCCTCAAGGACAAACCTTTTGTGACAAAATCCTCAACTCACTTCTCTTGAATGGAATTCATGCCCTCATGCATGAGTCAGTACCTTATTCTTTGTTGTAATCTTATGGTAAGGATTGAAATAGTTAATTCAGTTATGCTTTTCACATCCATCATTATGGTTACTCAAAACACATACTCTGAAGGAATTTCTTGCTATTTCATTTCAGAAAAAAAAATCTCTTCTGTATGACCCAATGACACCACTAGTAGTTAAATTTATTCAAATAACATGAAAAATCTAATATATAAAGATGTATCTATACCTATGTACATAGAAGCACTGTTTACCATTACCAACTCATGGAGCCAACCCAAGTATCCTTCAATAGATGAATGGATAGAAAAACTGGAGCATATATCCAATGGACTATTATATGGCTGAGAAAAATAATGGAATGGTGGTATTTGGGACAAAATGAATGGATGTTGAGCTGATTACAGAGTAAAATCAATCAAAAAGTGAGACAGATTTTGTATGGCTTCGATAATAAAAATAATAACACTCAAACAATAGAAGGCATAAAAATTTGAACTTAGCAAAAAAGAAGATAACAATAACCAGAAGGAATAGAGAAGGGTAGAAAGGATGTGGGAAGGAGGCAGAAGAGGTATGGGAAAGGGTGGGTTTTTTTGGAGGAAAAAAGAAAAAAGAAATTAGGTGAATAGTTAACCTACTTAATAAAATTTTACTTTGGCATTTAAAAAATATTAACAAATATTTAGGAAACCCTTTATAAAATATTAGGAATAGAGAAATTCTTTCTAAGCAAGACTGAAATCTATAGCTAATAAAAGCAAGAGGCCACGTTTGAGTTCATACAATTTAAATTGAATCCAAACATAATTAAAATAATATAAATGAGTTATCAAGAATAAGAATCACAGAAGAGATGAAAACATGCAACAGAAATTGAGCTTGTAGGAAAGTGAGCCAATGTAGGCAACAACAACAACAACAAAAAAAAACTTCAAAGACATCTTTCAGAGAGATGGAAATCTACAGCATTGGAGAAGAAGCTAACCCTCTCTATCCCTTCTAGATCCATGGACTGGAAAACATTGACACTGGAGAGATTAGCAAGAGAAAAGACAAGGTTTAAAAATTGGGCCTCCCTGGTAGCTGTCCACAGTCACTGCAGCACGAATTCGATCCCCAACCAGGGAGTTTCCCACACGGTGCAGCAGACCTCTCCTACCTGCCCCCTGCTCCCCTCAGCAGTGTATTTCCCTCAATCTGCCTTTCTGCTCCCCACTCTGTCTCTGGTGAGCCCTTTCAATGCCCCACACTTCTGGCCTGCACCCAGCTTGTATGCATAAATAATAAATAAATCTTTAAAAAATAAAGAAAAAGGACTTTTGCAGATTCATTTACATATGTATCAAAAACAAACCTTGCAAGCCCAGCCTAGGTTGATAAGGCTGTAAGTCTGTCTCCACCTGCCAGTGCATGTGATATTTGAGGGGATTTCGCAGGTAGGATTAAGGATTTTGAGATGGGAAGAGAATCCTGGAATATCTGGGAAGAAGAGTTGAGCACAACCTCAGGTTCCTAAAATATAGAGGCAGTGGGAAATTAACTACCAAAGAAAGCCATGCAGCCACAGAAGCAGAAGGAAGCTGAATCAGGAAATACAATATAAAAACAAAACAAAAACTTTTCTTTTGTGTTGTTAGTCTGGATTAAATCACATGAAGTTTCCTTTGAAGGTGCCATCAAACTGTGTGCTTCAGGAGGCCCATACAGCCAAAGATCAGGTTTAGGGCTCTGGACCTCACTCCTGAAAATTCATCTCAGGTCATCAGAACTTCTTCCTGTCCTGTCCGGAGAGAGAAACCTTATGTATCCAAAGGAAAGAAACTGAAGTTGAAGTTGGTGTCACTCTAATTCTGAATAGAAGAGAACCATTCTGCTCCTAAATTATACTTCCATTCTGCTCCTAAATCATGCTAGGAAAGGAAATAGTTTTATTTCCTTAGGCATTATGAAGCGTTCATGTAAAGTTGTTTGGCAGATTAAAAAGTTATCCTAAAGAATAAACATATGCTACCGCCACTTGCATCTGTCCCTTTCTCTAGCCTCTTGATCAGGTCTCACTGATGGAAGCTCAGAGTAGAAAATTTAGGTTAGAGGCCTCACAAAACCAGAAACTGGAGGTGGGGATAGAAATGATTGACATAGTCATTAAACCAGCTAAAAAAATGAAAAATACTTAGGTCTCAAATGCCAAAGTAAACATCAGACTGCAATAGGGAAGTATCCTGAGACACAGACTAGAGGTGGCAATGTGGAGATTAAGGGCCATTGTAAAGAATTACCAGTTCGTACATACCAACCTAGTCATACCTTGTAAGTAATTATTTTAACAATAATAATTCCACAAGAAGTGAACCCCTCCCAAAAAGAACACTGTATCAGTACAATTTTTCTGCCCTGGCAACCTGCAGCTCTTCTCCTTAGACTGCCAACTCATATCTATGCAGGCGTCTCTTTTAATAAACCTATCCCTTTCAGAGGCAGCTCTTCTTGCTTGCTTGTGTCTGTGCAAGCATCTTCTCTTTTTCTTTTTAATAATAAACTTGCCCAAGAGTCTTTTCCTTGTGGAGAGATTTGCCGTGTGACATTGAAAGGAGAGCTCTGGTGAAACTTTTCTCAAGGGTCACCCAAGCACGACACTCTGAACCCAACATCTCTCCAAAACAACATCACTAGAAAGCAGAATAAATCAAAAGCAACCTGAGACAAAGTGGATTGTATCCAGTTCTGAGACATCAAGTGAGTTCATAGTGGATAGGAAAAAAAATGTATTTTTATGAAGAGGAATCATAGTTGGGTTTGGAGGGGATATTACTACCTATGATGAGGTTACCTTATTTTGTAATTGTGGTCACCTTGAAAATGGCACTTTGCCCAAATCCACTAGTAATCACCACCCTGGTTTGGACTGCACCTTCCTCCCACCCTTTAAACTGTTCTATACTTTGTTCGGGAGATGTGGGGTAGCTGGTCCAGGTCTTTGACGTTTATTATTTTGTGGAATGAGCACTCCAGTTTTCTCTCCTGTGAAGGTTGCATCAGTTACACATCACTTCAGTCTGCTGTTTCAACTTCAAAGTAAAAGGAAACATATTGAAAAAATATTGTGTTTATGAATAATTCAAAATACAGGTTTAATATCTTGCTCTGAACTTACAGTTCCTGTTTTCATAATTCATATGAGTTTGTAATGGCCTATTACCATTCAAACAAACAAACAGGATTCAATTTTAACCTTATACAAAAATGAAGGAATGGTATTTTGTATTTATTCCTGCTTGATAAAATATCATTCATCAATTCTCCTTCGTCTTTTGGAGAGATCTATATGAACTAAGTATAAAAATAGAAATGAGTGGGTTTGAATATTATAGGGTAGTTTATTCCTTTACATGTTATGTCACACATTTCTAAAAACTCTAACTTCCCTGAGTTTTTATGCTTAAAAACATTTTTATTAAAGCCGTAAATTTTATATTTGAATAGCGCCTGTCGTGCATTAGATTGTCTCAATGATGTAGTTTTGTATCATAAGCATGAAAAGATAAAACTTTTACTCAACTTAAATATACACAAGGTATTTTTAATCATACCCTTCACTGAAGTTATTGGTAAAGCATAAACTCAATCATAATAAAGATGAGGAAATGGGGTAAGTTCTGCCTACAGATATTCATACAAAAACCCCTACAGAAATCAATTGCAGAGAAATAAATTGCAGCTTTATTAGAGTTCAGAGTGATTTTCTGAGAGCATTAAATGGACTTATCCCTGTTTAAAGCACTCCAATCTTAGCATCAAATGTGATCAGAAATTCTATACTTTTACTGCAGAAGATAAAATAGAAAACCAGTCAAAATAGAAAATCTTCCTTTCATTTCTCTCATTCTCTTGTTGATTGTTTTATTAAATATAAAAATGACTTTTCCCTGTGCTCATTTAAATTAGTGGCAAATATCTTAATTATAAATTTCTTCTTCTGTTTTGAATTCTGCTGAATTAAATCTATTCTGTTGTAGGAGATAGACAATTTGTAAACCATACCATATTCTCAGACATTGGAAGTAACGCAGAGTGGGTTTCCTCTTACTCATACAAAAGTTAGTAAACCAATATCTTAAACTCCTTAATTGGTAGTTTCCTCACAGTTACCCAAGAACTCAAATACCCAGTGGGATTCATGGAGACAGAGAGTTTTTACTAAATCTTCCCTATAGGACTGAGATGCATGTTCCAGCCACTGGTGGGAATATAATCTACATTGCAGAATTGCATCCCTTTTGGGTTGCCCCCGGAAAAAAGGCCCCCTTCCTGAGAAAGCTCATATCCAATAGTGACTGAAAAGGAGCACAAGCCTGATTGCTTTTCTCAATTTAAGGAGTTCATATCATGATAAAATTTTAGACCTGTTGAACCGCTTTTCATTTCAGTTTCCTCTACTTAATCTTTGCTTTTCTTGTTTGTTTTAGGAATTTTGAGTGCTTTCTCAAACAACCTTTTTGCATGTGATTCAAAACTCCCCAATTCTTAGTCCTCAGGGTATGGACCAATGGAAGGTGGGGATTGCAACCGTGAAGGACTGTGGGGGCACCAATAATCTGTATCCCTTTTCTCACTACAGCAGTATCTCAAATACATCCCTTAAACTGCTTGATGGTTAATTTGGTGGCAAAACTAGCAGGTCCAAATGATTATGCTCTGAAAACTTCCAAACCAGCATAGGCCCTTATAGTATGTACTGTACCTTATTATACATGATCCTGTAATATTAATCTTGTTCTTTACAACACTTGAAAAATAAGATTATCTACAATTTGTCAACAAAATCAATCGATCCTTCTAACCTTGATGCTATTCTAGATGTTGTTGTGATATAACTCACTTATTCATATAAAGTACATACTATTTCTATCACCATAACATATGAAGAAATCAAATATAGATTAATTTGTCCAATTCCACATGGCTATAAGATAGGAATTTAAACCCCAAGTGCTTTGCTATGCAAGATACAGGGAGGGAAGAGGAGAAGATGCATTTTTTTCGGGACCACTTAAAGAAAGGAAGGATGTTGAATTGTGTGAACTGTATTCAAACAGGATTGTATTCAGTAGTTTCATAGAGGATATTTGGAAAAGTATGTTGCTGAGATACCAACAAGTTAAGGCATCTGTATTTGACTCCATGTATGTACAAGAAACAGTATTTTTCCCCCAAAAGGAAACCAACAGGATAAATAGGGTGATTAAGGAAAGACTTTTTAAAAATCATTAATTATAAATCATTTCAGAGATTGATTCAACATGAACTCAATTGACATTGGCTAAGATTTTTTTTTTTTTTTAAGAATGCTTTAACTCTAAAGTTTGGGGGTTAGTGTGCTTAATTTTGAACAGGACAAAGGTGATCCATTTGAGCTTATCATTTGTATGACTAAATTACTTTATGAAGGCAGAAATTAATTTTAGAGTTGGATAATCAAGACTGCTCTGAGTAAAACAGATTACTTATTTATTGGAAATTTTGAGCTGGAAATTATCTGGATGCAAGGTAGCATGAGGATATGTTTTTCTCTTAATCAAAAGGGAACTAACATTACCCTCCCCCATAAATAATACAATTAAAAAGATAAAAGCTTCCTAGAAAATTTTCTAATAGAAATCAAAGTAAGACTGCCTAAGAATGAGTGACCTGCTGAAAAGAATCAGGAACAAAAAACAGCATAGTATAAAAAAATTAGCAAAAAAAAAATCTTCAATATAAAAAAGTTTAAAAAATTATGATTGAACTAGATCTTTCAATTTATGACAAAATTTTCTATAAAAGACATAAATAATTGTAATTTACTATGAAAATATGGGTGTATGATGTTCCAGCTTAAATGAAACTCATAAGAACCTTATGAGATACAAATTAAAATGAAATGTAAATTTTACTCAAATAGTATCTCTCATTTTGCTATTTTTTCTACTTTCTTGCTTTAATGAATTCACTAAGTTTATATTTACTTTTGAAAATTTAATGCCCTAAAATTGAATGAATCTAAAAATTCAAATAAACACAAATAAACTAGTAATAAAAATTAAAAGCAACATTTGTGGCTTCTCATGCTTAAACTCACTTATTTCTTTTAAGTATGGAGTATCTATAAGTATCTATGTGCTAAGAAAAAGTCAATAAAAAATACCCTTATGTGTTCAAATATTCTTCTTAAAGGATTTTAAAGTACATTATAATCATTTTTTAATATGCCATAGCATAATAAAACCAAGATTATTTGATATATGAAAATGCCTAACTCTATCCATCTCTTCCTGACCCTTCAGCTTTGTTTTTTCCTTGACTGTTTTAATCATTCTTTCTAGGACTACAGTGTTCTAAACCCTAGTTTTTCTTCTGGTGATGGAAATATATTTCCAAGAAAGTTTATCAGTGGTTTAGATTATGTTAGTCTACTTATTGGTTCTATATTGTTTTTCAATTTGAAATACTCATCCTTAACTTCTTTCTACAATAGAACTGTTTCCTGTGTTTTATTTTCCTCTTTGTTCTTTAAATTCAGTTAAAAATACTGTTTCTCAGTCATACTTGTTCCATTCACCAATTCTCGGATCATACATTTTCTTAGACTCACAAACGAACTTCGATTCAATTTTTGCAAAAGACACATTTATGCATGCCTAAGAAAGAAAAACAATGGGAATTGGCATTAATAATGGAAAAATCTTGACAATTTTGCAAGAGTTTTCAGAGGGTTATACATTCTTATTAAGTCAGCACTTACTAAACACCTATTATGTAGAAAAGAGGGTATGCAATCAAAATAAATCTTTTCAAAAATTAGGTGCATGGTCGTTTCTTCTAATCTCACTTTTGAGGCATAATAGTTTGATTTAGGCATAGTGTAGTTTGTCTTGAAAATGTTAAAGGAGTGATAGTCAATAAGCAGTCCTATCTGTTGAATTTGGCTTATATTCCTTTCTTTTAACTTTATTATCACATGTCAAAAGCATACTTTTGAAACAGATTTCACTGGAGATCTCGTTACATGGAACCAACTTCTTTTCCTCCCCGTATCTATTGGCACTAGTATTCGATTTTATAAAACCTAGAGTATCAATATAAGATGTAATAATTTCAGTTTGAGTCAAAATATCTAAAATATTATTTTGAATTGTGCTATTTTATTCAATAATGATGTTTTTGCACATAATATTAATGTTAATAGGGTGTTCAGGTACTGTTAGCTTCACTGTTTATTACTTTCAAGCTTGTAGCTTTTTCTTTCTTATCTAAAGTCCCTGAGACTCTCTAAAGAAAGTCAGACATTGCTTTACACTTACATTTTGTTCAAGTAAAAATACTAACTTTATTTAAACTTATCTTAATAGAAAATATAAATTATATAGCTTCTGCAAATTCGATACTAAGGTCTTAATTGCTGGAGTGTTTTTATTAACTTAAGAAATTTCATCTATGAAACAAAAAATTTAAGCAATTAAAGATTTTCCAGTGTGGAATTGCAAATTTTTTTCTTTACACTTACAATATGTATATTTTTATTATCCAGTGATGTGATGTATCTAACTAGCTAAAAATTATTATATAATATTACATATTTGATTAACATTTATATTTAGTGTTTGACAAAGATAAAAATGTTGAAAAACATGAAATGCACTTCTTTGAAGATATTGAAATATACATTTAAAACAAACATCTTCCGAAATTTGATAATTCAAATCAATAGTCTCATAATATGTTGATTTGAACCAAGTGATTAACGATAGTTTATACTAGTATTTTTCATCTTGAGGAATTTTTGTAAGTTCCTTTCACATGAATTATTCTATTTCATTCATATAATAGCTGAATGAGTTAGATATAATCATTAGCTCCATTGTATACTTGATCAAACAGATATAGAAAGTTAAAGTAATTTCCTCAAAGCCACAGAATTCTGTAAAGTTAAGAGAGTCAGGATTTGACTATACAGATATATGGATCTCACTGTAAAATATGTTTTACCTTGATATTTTCCATTTTACATTTCAGTGATCTTTTTCTTATATGCAATTTTACTGTATTGGAAAATAATTTATATCTTCTCTTTTTATAGCAACTTGATTATAGTTTTGCTATAAAGTGATGAAGATTATCTTCCATACTCCTGAGAGTAGCATCTGACATATATGCAAGTCATGTAAGCAAATTAATCAACTTAGAGCATTGTAATAAAGACTATGCAAACAAAAGATGTCTAACTTAGAGATTCATTTACACAAGCAAAGAGGAAAGCCTTGTTGTATAATTCATGATTCTCAGTTAAGCAAATGCCAGAATAATTTTCTTTGTAATTTTTCTTGATGTAATCATAAGAGAATCTGAGGAATCATTCATTCAATCATTATTTAGGATTAAGTATTATTCCAGGTACAGGGTAAAATAGATGCAGTAGTTATTTCTCAAAGGAACTAAGTCTTTAGTGGGGACCCACATGTGTTTAACTGAAAAGGCACACAATATGAAAAAGTATGAAGAATTATTTTCAGTAGAGCATGGCTGCACGGATTGCCAAGGGGAAATTGGAGATGTCAGAAATGTCAAATCAGAACAACCAATAAAACAGTAAGAAATCTGAACTGTTTAAGTCATTGTTTTTTGTTTGTTTGTTTGTTTTTTTGTTAAATGTAATTTTAATAACATAAGTACAAAATATTATTTATTTATACAACTGTAATAGGATTTTCACCAAACCACTAGAATTTATTTGAAAAATATAATAATGATACAAAAAAAGCAAAGTCTGAACCCAAAGTTTTCCCTCTAATAAAACTATATACCACAGGTACAAATGTGTCCAAATTTAAAAGACAAACACAATAGGGTTGGATTTCAAAGGAAAATAACAAAAAGCAGGTCCTCATCAAGTTTCCATTAATGTGTGAGGATAATGGCAGGCTTGATAATGCCTGGCCCCTCCCCCCTACACTGCATCGGGCAGGAAACTTCCACAGGTACAGAGGAGGCATGACATGGGTTCTAACCTGCAGAATCAAACCAAGATTTCTGCTTTTTGATTGCGGTTCCCTTTTGTTTCCCCGATTAAATGTCAAAACTGCTCTGAGCTAAGGAAAGCATGTCAGTAGCCAAAATACTTTTAAGAAACACAACCCCATGACCACATTGGTTGGAGAAGGAAAGGAATAAAATAGGAGAAATAGAACAACAGCACTGTCCCCAAATGTTTGGTTGGTGGTGAATCTCACACCAAATTAAAAAGACAATCTTTAACTGCTCAACCATCGTTTTGTATAAAACTGGTTCTTTGGAAATAAGGCACATGGGAATGGTAACATTCCTTTTTATTTAACGTCTTGACATTATTGAAAACTATAAATCTCTGCATAAAAGATTTAGAATCACAACCTAGTAATTGCTTTTCTGATGCACAATACCTTAAAATGTGGGTGATTTGGAGTTTTCGGAGGAGACCAGAGGAAAGAAGGTACAAATTACAAGTCGGTATTTCTCCCATGCTGTTACTGGTGGAGGATTTAGTTATTAATTATATATATATATATATATATATATATATATTTTTTTTTTTTTTTTACAAGATAAAATCTGGGAGATTTAAAAGAATTAAATACACATAATCAAAGCATACATTCACATATGAATAAACCTGCATTAGAACGGCCTTTCTTGCATTTCACTTGCAAGCAGACTGCAAAACACCGTGTAACGAGTGCTCCTGGAGGAGCCAACAGATGAACCCCAGAGTCACGCAAAGTTCATCCCCGACAAATATCAAGCAACTGAGCAGCCGTCCTGTGAGGACCCGGGCTAACGTAATGATGCCAGTGGGACAACCAGCTCTTGGTTCAGCAGAACAAATATTCTGGGTTCGCTCATAAATCTATATTGTTCAACTGACACATGGGAAGCTTCACCCTAGTCAAGGGGTTTTATGTGCAGACAACTCCTTAGCCTCTAATGAGGCTGCCAAAGGCACCAATGATTATAATAAATGTTGAGACATGGATACCTGTTTTGCAGGAATTGAAATGAATCCCTATTAAGTCCACTATAATAATTAGGTCACTCAAGTTAAAATGCTTTGTACTTTGAGTCAACTAGTACCTTCTTATCATATTTCTTAATAAATTTAAGAGTGTTCATCAGGTAAGGAAAATGGTCAATGATGGGTCAAGAGATACAACTGAGTTGGGGGAAAGAAAGATCACATTTTAGCTGTCCATGAAGAAATGCACTTGGCACTCAGAATAAGGCTTTATGATTAAAATTAATAATTATTAATAATAAAGGTTAAATTTATATCTTGTGTAAAAGTTTGAACTGGAGGTCTAGAACTGACTTTTTCAATTGAACAGTTTCAAGTTTCCTGTTTTCATATGTAAGAAATATGTTTGATTTACATTAAAATCTGACATTTTAGTCATTGCCATGAGTGAACTCCAAATGAAATTTGTACCCGGTGCACCTAAGTGATAAGAGATGGGTAAATGTCAGTTTTTCTTCTCAACTTTCAAAAACTCATTTGACACTATTTCCTGAATTTATAAACTACTTGAATGCATTAAATTAGAATCATGTGTAATTTAAAATTATTTTAGCAGTTCTGTGTGATATGGTTTTAAACAATGTATTTGATTGCCTTTTTACTTGTTTCATTGTTTACTGTGGTACATTCCAGTTATGAAATAATTTCATTTTTACAGAAGTAAAAGCACAGAAGCTGCAGACCCCTAACCCTCACCCCATCCAGTAACCTAGAAAAAGTCTATGCATATTACAGAGTAAGGTGTTGGAGCTTTTATCTCATGGATACTTTTGATTATAAAACTTCTTATTTAACCAACAGGTTAAGACCCACTGGTCTTTTTAAACAAAAATGAGTCAGAAACAGTTCAGGATCCCATCTGTGAATCCTGCCCCTTCTTGTTAAACAAAATTGGTCAAAACCTGGTCAGGATCCCATTGTGAACCCCTGACTCTCAAACTAACCACATATTTATATCGCAAGGCTGGATTCTCTTTTCAATCTGCCCTCGCTCAGTCTTGAGTGTGCACTCTTATCTGCAAGACAGCTTCACTTCTAACTCTCCTATTCTCACCCTCACCTGAATTCTTTTCTTGTGCTGAAGTCAAGGACCTCTGGGGACCTATCAATACCATAACTGAATGACACAAAAATACTTCGATCAGGCAACATTTGATACCCTCACCCCAAAATTTAAATATTCTTTAATACAACCTGAGAAAATGCTTGAGATTTACTGTACAATGTGTAGCCTTGTCCCTGCTAATTTTTATTCATTTTTATTTCCTGTATATAGCTGGAACTTGCCTCTATGTCTTTATTCATATATTTTGCCATGTTTTACTCCAATTCCTTCTTTCTGTCATGTTTTAGCATCTAACCCAGATTTTAAAATGACCAGTGGTTTCTACAACCAAAATTATCCTCACCCTTCTTGAACCGCTATAATGTCATACATTTTTTAATTGTCTAATATTATAATGGTCATGTAGTAACCAGGGGCGGAAGCCAAGAACAGTTACAGGTGGTGCCCCCTGGAGGGAGTTGCTGGTGAGGATAGATAGCCACAGGGAAAATGCTAAAAAGTATCACATTTTGAGGTGGAGACTCTGATAAGAAATATAAGGGGCTGTAGAAGGGATCGTGGATTCATTCAGTCTTAGGGATTTAGTGTTTTTGGATCTTCAGTATTTGGGGTCAGCGGATTTTGGTCCCCACTGTATCAATCTTCCAGAAGGCTACTGTGGGCCTCTGAAGGTAGAGGCCTCCGGTAGCCAACCTCAGAGAGGAAAAGTTCAGAGGTTTCACAAGTAACTGAGCAACTGAAACTGTTCTCAGTTTTGCTGCTGTTACAGTCAAGGAGTGAAGGAGAAGACCTGGAGCTGGGCGCCTTGCTGAACTGTGAGCGTGGCCTTTTGTTGGGCTGTTTTGCCGATGTGGCTGCTGTTTTGAGTGTCATTTCGGCAGCTCAGGGAGCATCTCCTGTTGTGCCTTCTGTTGTCTTTGTGAGTTCGAAGCTGGTCTATAGTCTGGCTGCCACATGTCTGTAGAGGCAGGAAAATGCCATCTTGGGCATGTGGTCTATTGTTCGGGAGAGGAGCTCTGCGTCCTCAGTGGTGAGAATATGCTATTTTAGCTGCTTTTTGTTTGGGACTTAAAAAGAATGGACATTGCTTCGGGTGAAGTAAATAGCCATTTTTGGCCTCAGTAACTCTTTGTGTTTTCCTGGTTTGTTAAATAAATCCCATCGTTGTTGTTCCCAGAGCCTGAGTAGTCATGCAATTGCATGCACTCAGATAGTGACCGGTAAACTATATGGGCAGTGTCCCTGGCCAGTTTTAGTGCCCCTTGCTGCCCTGTATCAGTGATACTTATACTGTATATTTATACGGAATTGTCTTATTGTCAATCTTCGTAATAGACTGTGAGCCACAAAATGACAATGACAATGAGTTACTCTTTTTAAAAATTTCCTTAGCAGTTAGCTCAGTGAGCCGAAATAAATTTTGGGATTAAATTATTCTTACCTAAAAACTTCATTCTTATTTTTTTCTGCCTTTCTTCTACTCCCCTTGAATATATTATTTACCACTTTTTTGTTATTTTTATTTGTGAGCTTTCTGACATCTGGAAATATATCTTACATATTTTGGATTCACTCAGAAATATAATATATTTTTGGCCATCTAATAGATGTTCAATAAAATCCTTGCCTTACTAGACTTATTTTTTGATGATTGCGAGATTATGTGAGAACATAAGAAAACACATTTGATGAAGAATTAAAATTTCCCTTGATCTCTTTAACAAAATGCAGCATTGTTTACATCATAGACTATCAAACAGCTTAGTGTGACTAAAGAGTAAAATAAAATAATAAATATAACTAATGCAAATACTGCAAACAAATTATTATTAATACAAAATGTTCATCTTACTAAGAATCATATGTCAAGCACTGTATATGTTTATTCAAGGTATTTACAGTGAAATGCTGTGTAAGTTCTAAGTCTGTATCATTCCAGTAACCAATGTAAAATGCTAAGTTGCCCATATTCTTCTGATGGATTTTGAGTTAAGGGTAGCAATATATAAGTCATTTGTTTGCCATTGACCATTTCTTTTCTTTCTTTTTCACTTCAGTAAAACATAATCAAAGAGACAGTAGCATCCTTTTAATTTTCCGGTGAGATCCAGTAAGCAAACTATGAACCTGAATATTTTCTGGAAACATCCATCAGGTTTATATCATTTCTTGCTGTGTTTTGAACTGTTTTTAGCAATGTGGTTATGACCTATTACTTACCAGTCTCAAAGCAACAATCTTTTTATTCTTTTTTAACCTTTAGTGGCCTCCCTTCCACAGCATTATGACTTCATTCACCAGCAGGCTTGCTTAAGACTAGAGTGAGCCCAACTTCCTGCTTAGCAAATGTGCTAAAGCTTCTGGCTGAGCCTTCAGACATTTTAGCAGCTTTTCCTCACATGAGAGAAAAAGTACCAAGCCACTACACACATGCATAAATCTGTCAATTACCTAAATCTGGCACAAAAACTCATGTCACTTACAAGGAAAAATATGCTGAGAGACTGCAGTTCCAGGATAGAAATTGCTACTTGTGTTTTGTTTTTATTTTTATTTTATTTTATTTTCATGTATAAAGTTTGCAGTTGATCCCTTAAAATGGAGAAAAGTTAAAAATATGCAATCATGGAAAGCTGTCACAGAACACTCATGTTAAAACAAAAGGATTCATGGTCAGATTATTAGCTCTTGATCATGTGAATAATTGAAAAGTTTAATTTCTAAAATATGAATATCTGTGAATATTTACAGAGGAGGAAATGAAACCGGTGATTTAAATTTCTGTTTGTGAATATTCGTTGTACCTACTTTCTGCTTTGATGGTGATTATCACTTTGACTTCACTTGGGGTGATTATCAGATTTAAATAGAGAATGGGTATGTAGGTATGTAGAACCAGTATGCAGGGTATGCAAGATGAGGTGCCAAACTGAGGAAGTTAGAGCAGAGGAAATCAGAGCATATCTGTTCTGTTATGTGAAATGTATATTGGGAATTACTATTGTTACTAATGGTGCTGTTGGTAATGGCACTATTATCTACACTATTTGAAACTAAAGTTGAAGGTGAGCACATCTTAATTTAGTTATAAGCTTGATACACTTAGCCTGGATAGCAAGCAAGGGTCTGCAATATGGAAGATCTTAACTCTTTTGTGCTAGAGAACATTCCAAACCATTGCATTGCCTTTGTAGTCCATTGTGTAGTTGCATTCTGAATTCAAAGCTAGATACTTTTCTGAAAACGCAGCTCCTGAAAATGCTGAAAAATTCAGGCAACCTGTGCTGCTCAAATGATTAAGAGAAAAAAGAAACGTTCTAAGACAATTATACTAAATACAGTTAGCATGCGATTATCAAGATAGGCTTTTTCAAAGCTTTTAGGTGAGAGTCAAACCTTGTAAGAGTAAGCTTGCAAATTATTCAGTATTACACTTGGAAGAATGTATACCTAAAGCTGAAATTTAAGACATTTTCCTGTAAACTTCTTCCCTGATTTTATCCATTTATTTAAGTTGCTAGACAGATGATGATTCATCCTTGGGTGTTTGTTCTTAGCAAAACTCCTAACGTGACAGTAACTCAAAAATAAAAATAAAAGTGTAACCGGGCTGAGTCCAATGTCCAGTAAAGGTGGTGCCCCCTTGAGGGGGTTGCTGATGAGAATGAATAGCCCCAGGGAAAAATGCTAAGTTTTGCAGTTTGGGGTGGAAATTCTGATGAGAAATAAAAGGGACTGAAGGAGAAGAAAATTCAGTCGCCATGATGTAGGAATAGAGGAATCAGTCGCCATGATGTAGAAATAAGAAGCAGTCACCATGATGTAGGAAAAGCAGCAGCAGCTACCAGGATTTAGGGTGTTGGATTGAGCATTTTTGGAATCTTCAGTGACTTTGGGGCCAGCAACTTTGGAGGTTTTGCAAGTAGCCGAGCCACAGAAACTGCTCCCAGTTTTGTTTTTACTGTAGCCGAAGGAAGAAGGCAGAGGCCCAAAGCGGGCACCTTCCTAAAATGCGTGCGTGTGGGCTGTTGGGCCATCTGGCCGCTGTAGTTGCTGTTTGCAGTGTGGTTGGCCTGGTGCTATGCTGGGGCACCATGGCAGCTGTGGGAGCATCTCTAGTTGTGTCCTGCGTCATCCTCGTGAGTTGGAACGTGGCCTACAATCTGGCTGCTGCACATTTGCAGAAGAAGGAAGATGCCATTTTGGAAACATGGCCTATTGTTTGGAAGAGGAGCTCCACGTCAGCAGTGGCAGTAAGACACCACCTTTTTGTTACTTCTTTGGGACTTAAAAGGACTGGACATTGCTTTAAGTAAGGTAAACGGCCATGTTCTGGCCTCAATAGCTCTTTGTTTTTCCCTATTTGTTAAATAAATCCCATTGTTATTGTTCTCTAAGCCTGAGTAGTCTTGCAATTGTGCGGGCGGGTGCAGAACCAAGGTAGTGACTGGTAAGCAATTTGGGCAGTGCCCTTGGCAATTTTGAAGCCCTTTTTGCCTGATACCAAAAGCACTACCTTAATAATAAATTTTCAAGATCTTTTCTAAAGCATACTTCATTAGAAATGGTACAAAATATAATTTAATTCAAAGTTAGATGCTTTTTACCATCCAACACACCAAGAAGTTAATCAAATATGTCATTTTCTTCAAAATTCTACCTTATGTTTTTATAAACCATTTTAGAACTGAGCAATACAGTTAAATGTCCTTTATCTGCCTTGGAGTTTGGAGTTTATTCATGCTTTTAATCACTCAATTAAATTAAACAAGGAAGACAGATTAGTGTCATCATCAAAAAAAGATTAAAAAATTAAACAAGAAATGGCACACAAGCAGTGCTACAGCCGCTCTAGACAAAAGTGGCCTATTTTGTCCTCCAAATGAGGGCCCACCTAGAGATACTCATTCAGCTACAGTAATGGCTCATGCTGCCAGTTCCAGACCAAGTTCCCTGCAGAGCTGAAGAACTGAAGAAACAGTTCTAACTCTAAATAACCTTATGCAAAAATAGGGAATCTTGGGGGCCAATCACATCTTGAAAAGAGTTTGGCTGCTTAGCAGCATGCCCCATTTTCTTACACATGGAAACTCATCATGAGAACGTTCTGAAAAAAGTCTCCAAATATATTCAAGACCAGAATGAGAAGACATATGCTCCCAAGGCCTCCTTTTGACAGATCGTATTGAGAGAGAACTTCGAGTTAACTGAAATTACCATTTATGAAGCAGAGGCATGAACCGTGGAAGATAAGCCATTACTTAATGGTTCCCTTTGGCTGGGAACTTCCTCTATTGCCTGGGGATCACAGAATGTCCCCTACCTCCTCTCTAGAGCATCATTTTTTTGTATCTGCTGCCAGAATCATGATGCCATTCGTGCTAAAGACTAATTTTCTAAAATTCCTAGTATCACATAGAGTGACCACTTTAAGTCTCCAAAGTGTGTGAGACTCAAGCCTTTGATTAGTTTCTGAGAAAACACAATGAACCATTTCAATTTTTTTTTTCCATTCAAAATCATTAACAAAATTCAGGTTGGTCAGCCCAACAACAGTTTATATCCTAACTGCCACCAGTACCAATTATTTTCTTTATTCCTTGGATCAGTTTTCCAGGTAGCAATAAATTCAGTAAGTCGTATCTTCACCCAAATTAATATAATGTTTTTCTCCAGGATTTTGATGATGGAAGGCTGTGTCTATGGTTTAGCTAAAGCATTGCTAAGATTTCAAAGAACTATCAGTTTTGCTATGAACCAAGTCATAAAGACCACATTTCTGCTATAGTGTTTCTCAAACTGAATCGCATTGTGAAAATAATATTCCCTGTTTTATCATAGCCGTTATTCTTAATTATAGCAGTATTTAGTGCAAAAATAAAAGAAAGTGATGAAATAATTGAATTTTATAATTTTTCTATTTGGTTTTCATTTAACTGTTGATTAACATGCAGTTCTAAGAAATAATGTGGGAAGATTATATTTACTCTTTTCCCCACTCACTTTGTTATTCCTTTGTCCAGGGACCCTGCACTGACTTCATTTTCCTTCCTTCCTTCCTTCCTTCCTCCCTCCCTCCCTCCCTCCCTCCCTCCCTCCCTCCCTCCTTCCTTCTTTCTTTCTTTCAAAGTCTTCTTATATTTGTTTTATATATACTGTTAGGATTTTTATTGTTCATAACTGAAGGACTGGGCAGAAAAATCTAGTTCATCTTCCTGGAAACAAATCATGTTGAAAATGTTTTCTGTTTGCTTGCTTGCTGTTTTCTTTTCATAGATGCTTTAAAAATGTAATAACAGCCGTGGCAATTTCACAGAAAAATATAAAAGACACACAGATACACAAAATATTGCACAGAATTCAGTAGAATCAAAGATATATAATTCATCCATAGACTCTCTTCTCAGATTAAGATTTTCATCTAAAAAACTTCATTCTCATTTCACTTTTTTAACAATAGCAGATATTTTTTTGTTAATGCCCTACTGGTCAGTCTGTAAACATTGTACTGCCACTTCATCATAGTCTCAAAACACAAATTTAAGAAGCTGTTATTTTTAGATAAATATTTCTAAAGATTATGTCTTCATTTCTAAAAGTTATTTTAGGAATGAAGAATTTGAAATATTTTTTATGCAGCTTTTCTAAAGAAGTGATAATCACTTAGGAACTAAATCTTAGTATAACATAGCGACCAAGGTATAGCTAGGTTAACCAATACATCATTATAGTCATGACAATGTTCAGCTTTGGGGAACCATTCTCACTCATGTCTATTATAAAATGGAGTGTGTGTGTTGTCTTCTGGAGTCACATAACACTAAAAACTTCTCATAGATTTGTTAGAGGTGCTAAAAGTAGTCCGGATTTATTCTTGATAATTTAATTATACAGTAAATAGTGCTCTACTTATATTTAAGCCCTTTATACTCTTTGCCTAAGGTGAAACAAACGTCAAGATAAATGTAATTGTTTAAAATTGTTTAAAAGTATGGATTATATGTTTTGCTTTCATGAAAAGAAAGGACACCAGAATTAGCATTAGAAGAAAATATGTGGTAGCATGAATATTATTCTGAATACATCACCTCTTCTTATCTCCATTAAGAATTAATCTTGCATCTTTTGTCTCTTTTTAATTATCATACTCATAAATGTGTAGTATTTCTAATAAAGCACTTAAAATCCATTTGAAGAATAATCATGTGAGTTGGAGTTTTTATTATAATTAGTTGAGTTTTTCCAGGTCCCTGATATTTAATAACTTTTAAATATTTGAACAATATTAGTTTGATATTTAAAAAAAATTAAGTATTTTTTGTTAATAGAATTCTATAGATTTCAGATCTATAGCATTATTATCAAATTGCATATACTATATTATGTTCATCACCCAAAGTACATTTTCCATCCATCACTATTCAATTGACTCCTTGTACCTAAAATATCCACCTACAGCTTCCTCTTCCTCTTTCTCGACTACTATATTATTCTTATAGTCTAAAAGTTTTGTCTTTGTTATCGTTCATGTGTTTTCTTTATCTTCTACATATGAGTGAAACCACACCATGTTTGTCTTTCTTCATCTGACTTATTTCACTTAGCATAATCCATTCATTTGTTGCAAATGAAGTATTTTTTTTTTTATAGTTCAGTAGTATTTTTATTGTGTATATATACCACTTTTTCTAATTTAATTTTCTGTCCATAGCACTTGGGTATTTCAAATACTTAGCTGTTATGAATAATGCTTCAAGAACATGGGGGTGCATGTATCACTTTGAATTAGCATTTCTGTACTCTTCTTTGGACAGTATCCAGTTTGGGATAGTTGGGTCATATGGAATTTTTATTTTTTGGGGGGGGATATCTATACTGTTTTCCAATATTTGTTTCCCAATATACATTCCTACCATCAGTATAAGTGGTTTTCTTTCCCACATCCTCATCAGCACTTGTTTCTTGTGCTTTTGATAATAGTCATTCTCATAGGTGTGGTTCTGATTTGTATTTTTTCTAATAATAGTACGTGATGAACATCTTTTCATGTGCCTTATTTGGAGAAGTATTTATTCAGATCCTCTACCCATATTTTTAATTGGGTTGTTTGCTATTTTTGTCGTTACATGAATTCTTCATATATTTTGGATAACAAACCCTGTTAGGTGAATGATTTGGAAATATCTTCTACTTTTCAGTAAGTTGCCTTTTTTGTTTGATAATTTCTTTCATTTTTCTTCTGCTTCTTAGTTTGATATGTTCGTTTTTTTTTTTTTGCTTCCCTTTCCATTGGAGTTGAATCCACAGACATTTCCAAGGCCTATGTCAAGAAGTTTATTGCCTAAGTTTGCTTTTATGTATTTTATGTTTTTGAATTCAAGTCTTAAATTCATTTTATAACTAACAGTGAAGTTGGTAGAATAATTTAATAGATAATACTGGAAGTAGTATTATATGCAAAGTTCAGGATCTTAGGAACCATACATTTTAAGTTTGATAGTTAGCTTGAGATCCCACTAGTTATGTGTGTTAGGGCAGATTATTGAACAAATCTCTATTCTGATATTGGTGCTGAGCTTTTATGTCACAACATTTCCCTAAGAACTAAAATGTGACAGCATGCTTACTACAGTTTATGGATTATATAAACTTAATAAATTATATTTATAGTATATTTAAGTATATTAACAATATAAACCATAATATAAACCACAATATAAATTGGAGCACTAAAATAACAATAAATTAAAGCTCTCTTGCTTATTTATTAAAGATAGTTGTTTTTTCATTGCCCATCAGGGAAGGCTATACAGATAGCCAGTAAGTACATGAGAAGATTTTTGACCTCACTATTAAAGAATATAAATTAGAGCTACAATTAAATATCTCCTCCCATCTATTAGAATGACTACAATGAAAAAACAAAATGCAGTAAATTTTGGCAAATTTGTGAATAACTACTTTCTGAATTTTCTTAGCAATTCTGAAATGGAATAGAAAAATAAAGTAAAATACATTTTCCCTACTTCAATATTTTAAAGTGCATGCTACTATAAAACTATCAAACCTCTTTACAACAATTGCCATATCCTTACTTATTTGTATTTTAACACCTTGGATATCATATGTTAACAGGACATGGGTAAGTACATTATTTTATGTGTGTTTTCACATGTAAATCATTGTATGGTCATTAAAATGATCAGGAAAATTAGCATAAATATGGTTTTATGTTTTTCAATACATTTTGGAAAATGTTTAGTATTATTCTTAATTTATTCAAATATATTTTATTTTCCATCCATCAAACCCTCTTTCCTTTGGGAACACAACTTTTCTCTCAGCACACTGATATTATGTTCTTTTATACTTTTGAGACTTTTCTCTATGGATAGTTTTCTGTGTTTTTAAGTCGTAAAGGTTTATTTTTCTCTTAAAATATCTAGAATGTGTTTAATGTTATCTAATGCATTTTTTTATCTTTAACAATGTAGTTTTAGCTACATAAACTTGATACTTTCAATGTCTACCATATCTTTGCTTAGTTTAACAGGACCAATTAGTCATTTACCTTCTTGAACATATGGAATAGAATTATTGATATAAAGTTATAGTAACTCCTCTAGTGTCCTTGTATTCTAATTCTTATTTTTTTATCATTTCTAAGTTGCGTTCAAATTAAACGAATCTTCTCATTTTGGTGTTATTTTATTGCTCATTTGCATATCTGGTCATTTTGATTAAGTAATATTAGAATAGTACTGACTCTCAAATAAATGTTTGCCACTACCAAAGAATAATCCTTCTGGATATTTTACTGTTGTCCCAAATTACAAGTTTTTCTCACTCTCAAAAAGTGAAATTAGGAAATATTTCCTATTCAGTAAGTACTTGTAGCATTTCTCCTTGCAATCTTTTTTGGTAATTCTTTATCTAGATAGATAGATGATAGATAGATAGATAGATAGATAGATAGATAGATAGATAGATAGATAGATATGCATACAAGAACTGGGGTCTAGGCCAGAGGTGTGGGGGGAGGGGGGTTAGAGGAGTCACCAGAGACAGAGTGGAAACAGGTAGATTTAATGAAATAGACTGTTGAGGGGATCAGCAGTCAGGACAGGAAAGATCTGCTGTGCCATGTGGGTTAGCTCCCTGGAGTGGATTGAACTCAGATCACAGTAGCTCGTGATAGTTTGAGAGCGCTGAGACTTAACCCCTGTGCCACCAAGGAGGCCATTTTTGGCAATTCTTACAACAGCTTCAGTTAGTTTTCTCAAACATGGTCTCTCCTCAGTATTTATTTGAGGGCTCAAAAGAGAGCTGATGGAGATATCCAGGGCTTTGCTATGTATGTTCTCCTCCAACTCCTCTCTCTCTCTCTCTCTCTCTCTCTCTCTCTCTCTCTCTCTCTCTCTCATCAGACGTCCAGCATAATAGTCTCAACTTAGGAAAACTGCTAAGTTTTGTCTTGTTTCCCCTTTTTGTGCTACTGTACAAAGAAACTCTCTCCTGGTGGTAAGTTAGAACAATCAGAGAGCACACACCTTATTTATTCTCCTTTCTGCAGTAATCATTATCCTTTGTTGATAGATGTCCAATAACTTTAAAATCATCATTTCAAGTGTTGTGTCTGGAGGTTAGGTTTTTCAGGTAGGATTGTGAATCCAGTCTCCTTATACTCTGTCTTGCCCAGCAACTTAACATTTTACACTCCCTTAGTTTCTGTTATTTTTATTTAATCCATTTAATTTCTTACTGTCCTTTAAAAAATAGAATTCTTCCAAAGTTCTCATACTACTCATAGTAGGTAAATACTATTTATTTTCATAGCATTGGAACCCAGAGAAATGAGTTAATCAGATTCAATAGGGAGCAATAAAAACTTTCAGTAATAATTTATAGATTATGTACAGGGCAATAAAGGAGTAAAATATATTTTTATTCAAATAAATATATTCAGAACCAAAAAGACAGGAATTCAATTTTTTAATGAATGTGGGAAAAATGCCAACTATTGCATTCTATAATATGCTTCTTACTTTTTATTTGATCTTTTCATGAGAAACATACATTCTTCAGAAAAATATAATTTTCTAAGAATATATAATATTCATATTACATTGGAAAACTGTAAGGCCTGCAAATATAAAATCTTTATGGATCCTTCACTTTAGCTTTTGAGAGTGAAGGAACAATAATATTGGTATTTTAAGCACACAGAGAATTGTCTTTTTCAATACACTGTATTATGACTATTATTTCTAATAGGATACATTAAGGATATAAGCAGTGAGCCAGTAGAGCGATGGATGGCACCTGTACTAGGGATCAGAAGATTCAAGTATTTTAGACAGTCATCTATGAGATATTCCACTCATTTCCCTTTTTATCTTTCTAGAACGAATTAGAAAAACCAAAGATGTATAAATGTATACCTTCAGAGAAATGCAAACATACAAAAGATATCCTTAACAAATATCCTTAGAGTGACAAGAGACAGACTTGATAATTTCCAATAACAATAAGACATCATCATCTTACATTTTTAAACTTTTAAGCAAAAGCCTGCTCATACCTCTTGAAAACTGAAATATGTATTTATTCTGAAGGTCTTGTTAATGATATAACACTTCTGCTTCTAACTAGTGGAACTGCTCTCTGTACTAGTTGAAAGCCCTTTGAACTGACAATCCTTTGTGCTCTCAATTTCTCAATACTGAAACCAGTGGTAATACCCATGCTTAACTACATGGAGAACAAAGAAAAGATTATAACAAGATTTCCTTTGTATAATAATTGGAAAGTAGAGGAAAAAATACTGTATTGACAGGAGATTTAGGGCATGTTTTATACTTTCATCTGTTGTGAAGCAAGTCTATTAAGGAGTGTTATATTTGTGAAAGCAGAGTTGTTTTATAATTATATACAGGGTGTTTTATTTGAAGATAACGATAAATTAAGAATGATAAAATGCTTTCTTATTTGTAGCAGAAGAGATACTGATGAATTAAGTAGCTCATCTAAATACCAAGTACAGATTGATATTTCTCTATAAACCTTCAATTTCTAGGTGACTGTGCCTAATATTACTATAAAGACAGAATATTACAAATTATATTATTGCTGCATTTTGCATTCCAATTTAAATTTACAGGAGGAGCAAACAATTTTTGAGCAACTGAAATAGATCCTATAGACTGCAACTTTACTTTTCACATGATAGAAATAAACATATTTACAGTCACACAGGGTGTCGATATGTGTTTAATCTTTTTTATCATACTATGTTCCTGAGTATCAAAAGATGGTCATCACTGTGCTGCATATGTTGCTGGATATATTTAAAAACTTACTGCTGCTGAACCTAGCATATAAAGGGAAATTCAACTCCGAGGTACTGTCAGAACTGAAAAAAAGAAATGTGTTCCTGAAGAGTGACCATCTGTCAGGCGACACTGTACTAAAGTAGAGTGTGGTGGCCACATGATAGGATCTCATTTACTGAAATTGAACTGGGAACACTGCATGCATTTCACATAAGGAAGGGCTTCAATTTGACCATGGAGAGACATATGAAAGAAAAACCTCACTTTTCTTGTGAATGTATTGCTTGTATTGTCCTCATTATCTTACCAAGATGTTTAATGAAAAATAAAAAATAGAGGGGTGCAGAGAATCATATGAACAAGTCTTCATGCAAAGAGTACATTTGTTTTAATGCATATATATGTCCCACTGAAGTATTGTACGTGTGACAAGCTAGAAGAAATGCCTAATAGGTTCACTATAACACAGAATAAATTCAGGAATGTAAGAGGACCTTACCTAGTGAGTTCCCTCCCTTTGCAATGATACAATAGGCTAATTCTTACTTTAGTTTTATCTTTAGCCTTTATTGGCTGAATGATTTAGATGATTTTGTGCCCTCTGTATGCCAAGTCTATATTAGCCCCTCTGCTATTAAGCATTAGTTTCCTGCAGAGAAAGCATTTGAAGTCTCAATGCTTTTTTCAATTGTACACATGAAACAAAACTTATTTTTGTTTCACATTTATCCAAACATAGAGATAATTAAATAATTTCTTAATGTTATATATATGTAGTTATCAAAATTGATTATAGGCCAAGTCAACCATCAATAAACTATAAACAAATCATTTGCTACAGCAAGTAGTTTATACAGTAGTTTTTGATGCATGCTGTATCTACCTAATGTATCAGCTTTAATGTTTTGCCTTATGTCTTGGTTCTTCTTTAGAATTCACAACTGTTGTTTTATTGCCAGAGGTTTTTATTGCAAATGAATGAAATTTTGTTTGATATCATTCTTTTGACATTATGTTTTGAAAGCTGAACATACAAAGCCTACACATTCTCTGGTGAGTTTAGTTGGATCACTAACAATTTCTTCAATTCTGTCTTTCTCAGACTTTCATAATAGCTCCATTTTATTCAGAATTTTAATTCTGCTGTCCTTCTGATACTTATCTGAAATGGTAAGTTCACTCACTCACCATGTGCAAATGTGCTTCTTTTTCTTCCCTTACTATTCAACACTAGTTACAACTGACTTGTTGTCACTTTTCAAAACATAGTTCTCCTCTCAGGTAACATTTAGTAGTCTTTGATATGCCAATCATCCATATACCTACCTGATGTCCAGCATCAGTATCACCTCTGGAATAATATAGACAGCCAATGCATGCTTGTCGAATTAATAAATTAATGAACAAATGAGTGTTCATCAAAAACAAGGCAGGTGTCACAATGTAAAAAAATATAAATAACAATAAAAAATAAATGAAAACAAGTCAGGTGAACTTTACCTTTTACTTGTCTTTTAATAACCTGATGTAAAAATTTTTCTTTAGGGCTACTGCTGATCATCTCCACTTCACCTGCTTCTTGTTCCTGCTCAGCAGGAGTGCTGAGGGATCTCACTTACACTTCTGTGTATAACTCCCACCTGCAGATTGGGGCTGCTCTGCATAATACTCTGCATCCTTCCCTGTAGAAAAAGTAGCCCATGCATGTGTGTTCCAAACATAAACACTACTGAAAGGATGAGAAGTTAAACTCAAAGAGCTGCACTTTGACCTATGTATATCGCAGCCAGTGACTAATTCTTCCCCTTTTCAATGTCATACAGACAGTTGTAACCCTAAATTTATATGATTCCTCAAGTTCGTGTTCCCACAGAAAATCAGTCATCCTAGTAGCAGAGGACAGCTTGATAATAGAGCTTTTCATGAACCATCTCTCTTTTCTTGCATTATTCTTCTTATCTTTGACATAAGATTTCATTATCTAATAAAACAGTGCAGGTAAGTTCCATATCCTGGGGCTTTCTGAGGAACCCAAGCAAAGTCAGCTTATTTCAAACCAACCAATTATTGATTTGTTCTCTTTGTCTTTTTAGGGTTTTCTTTGTTGTTATAGAAAACTATTTGTGTTTTAAATATACATTCAATTCATCTATTAATCAAAATGTTATATTCCCTTCACACTACTAAGTTAGAGAAAGTTTAAGATAAAATGTTTGCCTCAGATTAGGGAAGTGGAAAAATACACAGACAAAACAAATGCAATACCCTACAGAGCAACACACAATGAGATGGAGTGAGTGAGATACCCAAGTACTACAACTATTAAAAAGAAGAATCACAAGTAAATTAAAATAGGATAAGCTTAATACTTTTTAAATGTATAAGATTAATGTTCCTGATATCTTTACCCTTAGATTAAGTGACTATTTGCATAAGGGTTTCATTCACAGGGAATGTGTGGATTCCTCTATAATCTTCCTGCCTACCTTCCATAGAGTTTATGTGGTAGACATAAAAGGAAAAGAAAAAAAACAACAACAACGATTTCTTGCATAAGAGAAGCTGTGGTTGGGCTTCCCTGATGGTGCAACTGGTTAAGTGCAGCACTATGAAGCTATCCAGAGTCACTGCAGCACAAGTTCGATCCCCAGCCGGGGAGATTCCCACATGTCGCAGCAAACCTCTCCTGCTTTGCCCACTGCTCCCCTCAGCACGTATTTCAGTCGATCTGCCTGTTCTGCTCCCCACTCTGTCTCTGGTGAATCCTCTCACCACCCCATACCTCTGGCCTACACCCCAGTTTGTATGCATAAATAAATAAATCTTTAAAAAAAAATTTAAAAAGGAGAAGCCTTGGTTTCTTCTTAGACCTGTAATTAGTAGTAGACTGTTAATGGACTGATTCTTCATTTATCCATCATGTGCCTTTCACCACTGAGGCAACATGTATATGGTAGCCATTTTATTCTGAATCCAGCCAAATAATGTACTTTGGCAAAAGGATGTTAGCAGATGCATTTGATGTAAAGTATAGGTTTAAAACAAAACATGTGTTTCCACTCTCACTCTTGCCCTCTGTCACCATTATGCTGTCAATAATAATAGTGTGCTATAAGATGAGGCACAGGTGACCCAGTAGCCAATTTTCCCAATAGACAATCTAGTAAAATTCAAAAATGTGAGTGAGCCCAATTGATGCCAGAAGTGCTCTCAACCTGAACAGTGAAACAAGTCTCATGAGATAAATTAGTGCTCATTGGTTGACATCATTAATATTTAGGATGATTTGTTGTATAGCATTGTTGTGGCAATAAGTAATTCATATAGAAACTGGTTCCAGAGTGTTGCCTTAAGAGAAACCTAAAATATGTGATGCTAGTTTCGGGCCTGGAGGATAGTAAGAAGTGTTAGTGTAGACTGGGAAAATAATGAGGAAATGGTTAGAGACTCCTGAAAAAATAACAACAAAACACTTAAAGAGATTTTTAAAAGATGGTCATCTGTGTTGTATCTTTGAAATCATCTGATAAAAAGTGTTTTGGATTTGGAGTTGTCTCAGTAAAATACAGAAAACAAAGACTAATTAATTTTACCTGTTACTGAAGAAATGTATGAAAATAAAAAATAAAACTGGATATTTTGAACTAAAATTGTGGAAAAATTTAGAGATATCAGAACTTCTTAGATTAGAAAATAGAGCTGTTTCTCTTATTTAGTGAGCCAAAGATTCTAAAAATAAGACAAGACATAGAATCAAGACAAAGTTCAAATCAACAGTGTGGTTTATGAGAGTCTATGTTAAAACCTTTCAAAGAGTTAAGGTGGCATCTTGTAGATATTCTTAACTTGACAAAAGTGCTTTAGGAAACTAAAAGCCATGATAGTAAAAAAGTTTGAGCTATATAGGCTAGCCAGCTAGCAAGAGATATTTATCAAAAAGTGACATTTGTTATACTTTAGAACATGGGTAAAATATAATCAGATACATAGAAATACTGCAAAGATTTTAGAAGACTTATATTTATAAAATTATAGTTATCCAGAGACTGATATTATACAAAAATTAAAATTTATATCTGAGCCTTTAACTTTCTATGGAAAATTAAAATAGAGCATTGCCTTTGAATTAGACCCTTTATTTAAAAATGTGTTATGTCGCTTATAGATACCAGAATGAGAAGGAACTCATCTAGTTTTGTTTCTCTAAACTCTGGATATGTATATTCTCCTAGGCTCAGTTAATATTTGTATAAAGTCTGTACCTTGGTAGCAATGACTATTTGTGTAAGCTTGTTGGTAATTTAACAAAGACTAAAACAGTTAAGGTTAACACCCTCATATTCAAGAAGCAGATAAAGTGTAATGGCATATCAAGATCAGCAATTTTTTTCTCTTAGGAGTCAACAGTAAAAATTTTAGTTTTATTTGTCTTATATTTAACCTTTATGTGGAGTATAGGATCTACCATTATAGGTACCTTTATCATAGACATTACTTAAATGAATAAGCAAGACTATATTCCCATACAACTTCATTATTTGCTTATATAGTTTTGTGAATTCTGACTTCCCAATATATATAAAAAATTGATAATAAAAACACATTTGTTACATAGCAGCATCCTATTACTTTTAAATAAAGTATTCATATAACTTTAATCAAGATAAATATAGAATTCTGAGTAATCGTACGTTTGAATATTTATAGAACTCCTCTGTAAATTCTTAAATTGATATGGATTGATATTTACAACTTGTGATTCATGTTATAAGACCTGTGAGGATTTCATCTAGTGTGGCTATTGAATACTGAGAAAATTACAGTTCACCTAAATGTACTCTTATCAATATTCTTTCAGTAACATTTTACTTTGGAGGTTTCTATTTCCCTAAATGGAATGTGTCCCTAAGTGTATATCCTATATACCACAAAGCTAAATTATGGGGATTGAAATTTTAAAATGTATGTTATTGAGCATTCAGAGACAGAAAATCCTTTGTTCATCTTAAGAAATAATACATTTCAAGTTGGTACAAATTTAATTCTTCTAAACATATTTATTTGCTTCAAAAAAAGCTATATATCAAATGTGAATCTCATTGTGATATCATTAATTCTGTACTTAGAGAAGACATCAGAGAACTCATAAATGTATAGGGGCAATTGACTTGTTGTCTGGTATGACTATACTTAGTTTTTTCTTAGATTTTCAGCTTTGGAAAAGTTGCATAAAGATAAGAAGTGAATTATGAGCATAATGCTATTAGGCTAAACTATTCCTTGTGTTTTGGTCATGAGAATTAAAAAAAATATGATTTTTTATGCATATTTTTATAAAATCTATTTCAAATCCATTTACTTTTCACTCTGGAAAAAAAAGAAAGATTGAAGATCTCAACAAACATCAATAAATTTGGTCCCGATCTGGATTAGAATAAGGGAATTAGATATGCAGAAACATGTATGCTATTATCAGTTTACAAGTCCTCCTTATTTAGTTTTCTCCTATCAGTAATGTTGACTTAGTCATTTAATCATACAATTTGATAGTACTTGAGAATTTACTCTGATATATATATATATATACTACTATTGATATGAACAATTTATTCTTTTATCTCACAGAGATTAGAGCCTGCATGGTAATATACAATTTAAAAAAAAAATTAAATATACATTTCTCAAAGGAAAAGTATCATGTATAATTAAAACAAGAATGGGAACCAAGGAAAACTCTATTAAGTAATTAGTTTGTTGCCCAGATTTGAATTGAGTAGAAGTAGTTGAAAGGCTGTGTGAACTGCATTTCAGAGGAATTGACATTATACAGAGGACTTATAGGATATAAAGTTTATATACTTTGTGTAATAAAAGAAGGTCAGTGTGGCCCCAAGCAGGATGATACAGAACAATAAGGCTAGAAGAGCAGCTAATTTACGGGGCCCTTTTGATGTTTTAAGTTTTAGATTTTCCACCAATGAATGTGGATATCCATCAAAGCATTTTAATCAGTTTCAACATTGAATATCTTTTATCTTTTTTTTTTCATTTATTTATACATCTAAGAACTGAGGTGTAGGCCAGAGGTTCTGAGTGGGGGCTTGGGACGGGTGAGGGGATTCACCAGAGACAGAGTGGGAAGCAGAACAGACAGATCTATTGAAATACACTGATGAGGGGAGCAGCAGGCAAGACAGGAGAGGACTGCTGTGCCGTGTGGGTTAGCTCCCAGGCCCCAGTGACTGGTGATAGCTTAATAGCACTGAGACTTTAATCTCACCACTCCTGCATCACTAAGGAGGCCCCCATTTCAATGTCTTACTGTACCATTGTTTATTTATTTTACTCACCTACTGAAGGACATCTTTTTTATCTCTAAGTTGTGTAAATTAAAAATAAAGTTTCCATAAGTATCACATGCAAATTTTGGTATGGACATGAATTTTTCAATTTCTTTAGATAAATTAATAGCAAGGAGCAACAAGGAACACAACTGCTGGATTGTATGGGAAGGATATATTTAGTTTGGTAAGAAGCTACCAAATTGTTTTCCAAAATGGTTATACCATTTTGCTTTCATAGCAGCAATGAATGGGAGTTCGTCTAAATCCTCTCCTGCAATCGACATTGTCAGTGTTCAAGATTTTGGCTATTGTAATCGGTATGTCAAATCCAATGTCCTGAAGTTTTCCCCATACTTTTTTCTTCTAGAGTTTTGTATTTTAGCTCTTACCTTTAGGACTTTGATTCATTTGGGTTATTTTTTTGCTTAGGTCTAAATTCATTTTTTTTTTTCCACTGGTGCATATCCAGTTTCCCCATCATCACTTTTTGGTCTACAAACAACAACAACAAAAAAAGAAAGCACCACTTTTCTCCCCTTTGAGAGAAGTAAATATTGGAAACTGGAACTATTTCCAACCTTACAAGCACAGAAATCTGGAATTGTTCTCTAAGAGCACACTGACAAGCCAGATACAAAAGAATCTATCAATATTGGGATGCTTATTGAGAACTGATAGTGCTAATCAAATTCAGCATAGCCACCAATGTCCTCTCACTTCCCCAAACACAAGCATAGAATGACATCAGTTATACTGACAGAACAGTTAAGAAAAAAACATACAGTTGCATAAAACTCCAAGACTAATAAAACATTAGCAGAAATTAAAGGCAATGCAAATAATAGAAGAAAATTTAAATAATTATCATCTCTAAAAGAGTAGGATGCTACAAAGAGAGACAATTCAGAAAATAATAAACATTTCTTAAAATCTAAAAATATGATAGCAGAAATTATATGAAGCAACTATATACTAGAGTTATGGGGCAAAATAGTATCTTCAGAAATTTGAACAAAAGGCAAGATGGAAAATAGTAGCAAGTGGTAATGTTAAAAGACCTGTGCAGAAATTCTAACATTCCTTAGCATTTAAAAAAATAGAGGAGAGAAAACTATAAAGTAATTATAAAAATCTTGTCACAATTCCAGGTCATATTTCTGAGTTAAAGATTTCATTGATATCCAGCACAATTAATGAAATAAAGAATAACATATTGAAAAGCCAGAACAATACTGACAAAGAAAAGACTTCAAATGTTTCCAGAAAAAACAGTGAGACTATGAATAGCTTTGGACATCTAAAATGGTATTATGAAAGATAAAACAATAGCATGAAGATTTAATGATAAATGATTAGCAAACTATAGTTATACAACCATCTTTATTTTAAATGATGCATAAAGATTACACACACACATGAACATAGTTTTATCACAAACACACACACATACACACAGACACACACATATCTATAGCATTTCACAGTATGTTCTCATATATACCCATGCTTGAGTAATACCAGAAGATATGTTCCTCTAAACAGGAATGGAAAACAAGAAAGTGGAAGTTGTGTTATCCATGAGAAAATATTATATATTGAAAATGTGAAGGGGATTCTTAGGATGGTGGTGGAGGAAATACCAGCATAAAAACTGAGTAACTAGCTCTCTGAATTTAGATGGATAGGATAAGTACTTTGAGAGTGTTATTCACAAGGCTATAAAAGGCTCTGATCAAATAAATGATTAGTTTAAATATTCTGTAAACGTTTATGCAAAATTAATATATTCTGTTAGCAATTAATATAAAGGTAATTAATCACTAAAGAGAAACAAAGGTTGTTCAGGAAGAGAAATCAGAATGTAGTACACTATATAGTGGATATCCACACAAAGTTGTAATAACCCCAAATTGTGGTATTGGAAAACTGGGAATTTGAGTCTATGTTGTGATGAAGATGGTGACAAGGGATATTCTTATGGTTGTGGGATAATTAAAATGACAGTTCCATTTTTAGCTTCTATTAAAGGAAATGAATAAATAATAACTAAAACTAAAGGGAAAAAAGGATAATAGCTGTAATTTATACTTAGAATATGGAATTAAATAGCAGAAGGAAAGACACGCACAGCGAAAGGTAAAAGCTTTTGAAGAATAAGAATTAATAATGGGGGATTTGGGAACAGAAAATGTTTTTAATTAAGCCTTGTAGAATATTTGACATTTTAAATATGTGCATGCATTTCTTTGATAAAAGTAACAATTCATTTTAATTTGGATTAATATCCCATCATATTTTTCTTATAACTTGGAAAAAGAAGTTTTATGTTTTGTTCTAGAGAGCTTTCCCACTAAACATACTTGGTCTTTGCCACTTACTATTTAAATATGCCTTTTAATGCAAAGTTACAATCAGTGATAGTAGTATGACTCAGTTCCATTTAAATAAAACTATGCAATATTATTTCAATATATGCACCATCATCTCTAACTATAGGACTAAGTTGATTTATATATTCCTATGTATCAGTTTCAAAAAAATATTTTCTTCTTGAATTTTATCTAAATAGTATTGAAAAATAAAGTTTAAACTATAGTATGGTAATTTTACCTCATGTATTATTACTGATTTTGTATTACTTATAATTTAAATCATTCTATCTTCAACTTTGAGAAAAAAGGAAAATCCTAAAATAATGAATGTTTTCATATTCCAGAAGAATTTTCCAGAGACATTACTTATGTGGTAACTTTACATTTTGTACTACACTTGAACTTAGCCAAAAGGCCGAGAAGCGATAGTAACTTTACATTTTGTAATAAACACTACATTTGCTTTCCTTGAGTTCCTGATATTTAAACAGTATTAATTTTGAAACCAATTCTAACTCTTTTATATAAGCAGATTCTTTTCTTTTTAAAGATTTATTTATTTATGCATGTAAGATGGGGTACAGGCCAGAGGCGTGGGCTGGCGAGAGGGATCACCAGAGACAGAGTAGTGAGCAGAACAGGCAGATGGAGGGAAATACAGTGCTGAGGGGAGCAGCGGGCAAGGCAGAAGAGGTCTGCAGTGCCATGTGGGATTCTCCCCTGCCAGGCATTGAACTCCTGTCGCCGCTGCCGACAGCTCCACAGCTCAGCACTTTACCAACCGCTGAGCTACCAGGTAGACCCTATAAGCAGATTCTATGGGACTTTTTTTTTCAGATGATAGGATTTAGAACAAAGTAAATAGTAAAGGAAAACCAGACATATCCCTTTCATTTTCTAAAATGCTGTTACTTAATTGCTCCAGAGTTGTTTGCAATATTTGCTGAATAAATAGCATTATAACAATGATTCAAAACTCAGGATGTCTTAGGATATGTGAATCAATACATTGTATTGAAGACAAAACATTGCTATTGGTTAAGTTTTGCAACAAGTTGGAAATTGTTGTGGAATTTTGTTTCTCTCTTTTTTTTTCCTTAAATTGAAGTATCACTGGCTTACAAGACTGTGCAAGTTTCAGGAGTACAGCTACACACCTAATCAAATGATGATACCCCACCAGTCCCCACGAGAAAGTTCTAGTTACCATCCCCAATCATCCAGTCGACTCCCTCTACTCATTCTTACCCTCTACCCACAACTTCCCCTCTGCTAAGTACCATTCTGTATTCAGAATCTAAGGGTCTGTTTTGTTTTGTTTTGCTTGTTCTTTTGCTTTTTACCATTTATTTTCACATGTCAGTGAATCAAACGGTATTTATCTTTCTATTTCTGATATTTTACTTAGAATAATCCCTAAAGTTCCATACTTGTTGTCACAAATGGCAAGATTTCATTATTTGTAAAACTACATAGTATTCCACTGTGTATATATGCATTTTCTTTTTCCATTTATCCTTCAGGGGCACTTAGGTTGTTTCTTATCCTGACTATGGCAATACTATGATGAACACAGAGATGCAAATATTTTTTCAAATAAAAATTTTCGTATCCTTTGCACAGATACCTAAAAATGGAATCGATGGATCATACAGTTGTCTTATTTTAAACTTTTGAGGATCCTCATATTTGCCATTGTGGCTGCACCAACAGTTGAAAGAGGGTTCCTTTTTCTCCAAACCCTGGCAAACACCTTGTTTCTTGTCTTTTTTACCTAAGCCATTGTCACAGGTTTGGGATATGTCAGTGGTGTTTTAACTCCCATTTCTCTAATAACAAGAGAAAATCAACATCCTTTCATGTGCTTATTGATCATCTGCATATGATCTTTGGTAAAGTGTCTATTTGGATCTTCTGCCCCTTTTTTGGTTTTATTGTATTGGTCATCTTTTCTTCTTTAGTTATATGAGATTTTATATATTTTGGATATTAATCCATTGTTGAATGTAAGAATTGTTAATATCTTCTCCTAAACTGTTGTTTACCGTTTTGTTTTTTGTTGTTTTCACTCACTATATGGATATTTTTTTCTTTTATGTGTTCTCATTTGCTTATATTTGCTTATTTTTCCCTTGCTATTGGAGTTTTATTCTCCAAGATCTCTCTAAAGCTAGCATCACTAAATGCATCATCTATGTTTTCTTCTAAGTATTTGATTTGAGGTCTTACATTCAAAATTTTAATCCATTTAGAATTAATTTTTATATATGGTATAAAATGACAGTGGTTTAGTTTCATTCTTTTGCAGTGACTATCCAGTTTTTCAAACACCATTTGTTGAAGAGACTTTCCTTTTTCCATTATATGCTCTTAAATTTTTGTCATAAGTTAGTTGTCCATATATTTTTGGAATTATTTCTAGGCTCTCAAATTTATTCAATGGATCTCTGTGTTTAATTTTATTCCAATGGCATACAATTTTTGTTACTATAGCTTTTCAGTATAGTTTGAAGTCAGGGAATTTGATATCTATATTTGTGTCCTTTCTCAGGATTTATCCAACTATTTGGAGTCTTTTGTGGTTCCATAAAAATACGGTCCTATTTCCAAAAAAAAAAAATGCCATTGAAAATTTGAAGGATTTAAACAAACTTTATATATTGTTTTAAGTGGAATTGCCATTTTAATGATGTTAATTCTTATAATTCAAGAGCACAAAGCATCTTTCCATTTCTTTATGCCTTCTATTACTTTTAACAATGTGTGTAGATGCTTTAAATATACACTAAGTGTTTAATTCCTTTGTTAAGTTTATTCCTAGGCATTTTACATGTATTGATGCAGTTGTAAATGGTATTGCAGAAACAGACATATTATTGATCTTCCTAATCAGTAATTAAGTTTTTTCATGGTGATTGCCTTGATCAAAACCTGAGAAAATGTTTGTTTTCAATGTCAAATTCTTCAAATTATCAACTGTTTTAATATTCTTAATTGACCACAGAAAACTTAGTTTATATTTTTACAAAACTTTTCCTTAAGCAGAATAAGTTATTGACACAGTTATAATGAAAAATTAATCAAAACACAATCCCTTTCTCTTCCTTAACAATCTTTAAAGAATGAATATGGGAAGTACACATTTTGTTCTTACCAACATTTATGGAGAAACAAATGAAGGTACTGAGTATTTTTTAGAAGAGTTTAGTTGCTGTGTAGCATATCCTATAGCTAATGAAGACTTATATTTCCCCAGAAGAAAAACACATTGGTAGGGACCCAACATGACCAATTCATGGTATTGGAAACTCTTCAAAATAACATACATCTATGATCAGTAATCTGTCTCTTAAGGAAGAAATGTGAAACATAAGAGTTTCCATCTGTTGATTGACCTTGAAGGTATGGATAGTGTTATTACTTCTACTATTTCTATTCTTCCTCCTCCTCCTCCAACAACTGATCTCTTTAAGATTTAATTTGTGGTTTGATAACTGAAATAAACTTCTGGTCTCCTTCTTCCCTTAATTTTTCTAGCTACCTCAGACACTCATGGCAATATCTTCATCTTATGTTACTGTTACTGAGCAGAACAATCTGAAAATTTTGGTCATTTCCAATACACTATGTTTCTTAAGTGAATATGAGAGTATTGGAAAAAGTGTGTGTGAATTTTAATTATAAACAGTTTATGTATTTGAAGTAAACTATGATGTAAAAAATATGGAACTCAGAATATTTTAATGTAAGAATGCTTGGATTATATATAGGTAAAGACTGATTTAGTTTTATTAAAGAACACCCATATTGTCAGGAATCTCAAACAATAAAAGTGAACCAGGGACAAAAATAAGGAGCTATCTTTTCTAAAATAAATTGCAACATCTGTGTGTATCAATAGCACAGAATCAATACTTGTTAGCATTTTCAGTGGTGCAAAAGACTATACTACTATTCATTTGTGAACACATTGTACTATCATCAGTCATAGGTCTGTATCTTAATATATTCATGCTGGAGGTACAACTCTGTGTCTACATTTTTTAATCAGGCACAGCATGACAGAAAGCATTCCCTGCAATTTGGTAAGAAGAAAATCAATGTAGGTAAGACAAAATATTATTGGAGAAAAAAATATATGTATTTCTTCCCTTTAATGATAGGGAAAACAATAGTCAACATTTAATTAACACTGGTATTTTCCTACTGAAGTTATTTTTTCCCTTTAAGATCCATTGGGTGGTGTGGATGAGCAACAATACCTGCAACTGCAGAGACATTCTAATCCTCTCAGCTGTCAGTAAAGCCTACACTAATGTGTCCTGAAAGAGTGATTAATAGGTTTTGACAATATCATTGCATTGCATATTTAATCAGATTATACATCTGTTAGAAATGGTTTGCTTCTAACATCTGCAGTCAAAATCCACAATTGGTATTCAGATCATCACTTTAGCAGAAGCATGAAACTACAGTCTATGTCAATCGCACTGTTGACAAGTTAAAACTGCATGCTAGAAACAGATGAATTGTGATGCTTTCTTGATTCACTTAATGATTTTTTTTCAAAATTTCCTAGAAATCTATCTGTTCCTAAGTTAATATTCATTAACAAGAAAGAAGATAAGTATATATTATATATTAAGAAAGTATATATTATAAGTGTATACACACACACACACACACACACACACACACACATATATATATATGATTATGTTACACTCTCAAGAAAGATATGTATAGTGACTTGAAGGCATCCTAGGTTGAGATTACTTGGTTATAATTTCAAAAACATACTTTAAATGATGATACTTCTCTAAGAAAATAGGCAATATAAGACAGATTTCAGATTGTAAAATTCAATAGGACAACTGAATTTTCATGTGACTAGGTATTATGTAACTTACTGAGAAAGAAATTACAAAAATCAGATCTAGAATTAAGCCCTATTTTCTTTGCAGTGCTTATTCATTTCCCCTACATATTTGGAAGACATTCCTTTTAAACAAGACACCATTTCAACACTAGCATTTTTCATCTTAATCCTAACAGAAACCTTGCCATAAAACATGTTCTGTATCTTTCATAATCTTGTCTCCAGTATTTCATCAACAATCAAGTCACATATCCTTTCTATATATTGTTAACATTCCCTCCTCAAAGACTGCAAACTGCTTTGAACTGACCAATGTAATAAGACTTCCCTTGTCAAGGTTATCAATGAATTTCAAGCCCAAAGATCACTCTTTAATCCTTGTCTGACTGAATTTGACTCTACTGTGTAGCAATGCTATTTGATCCATTGAAACTCTTCATTTTTCTCTCTGTGGTCTACACATACCCCATTTTCTTTCAAAATCTCTAGACATTTATTTTTTTATTTTCTCACTGTCATCCTCTTTGTCTACCTGTCCTTAATATTGTATTCTAAGTGTTTTTATTGACCATCTTTTCAATTATGACTAAAACTCCCATAAACATCCCCATATACAATTTTAAGAGATCACGTCTTTACTTTTGCAGATAAATACATAGGCTTGGAATTGTTGCTTCATTATATGTGTATACACACACACACACAATTATAAAATTCTTTTAAAATGCTATTGCACAACTTTATTTTTTCATCAGAAATGCATTAGAAGTCCCATAACTACAATCCCAGCACAATTACTATATTCAGTTTTTAATTTCAGCCTTCTTAATTAGTGTGGATTGGTAGTTGGTAGTTCACTTTTTTTTTAACTAGTAGAAAAATTTAGGTTATAAGTGTCCCTCTTAGCACTACTAAAAAAGCAACTCAAAATTTTGGATATGTTGTTTTATTTTCATTCAAAACCAAACTTACTAATTTCCCTTTGGAATTATATTATTCAAAATGTGCTTTAATAATTATCATGAATTTCTGGTTTTTATAATTTAATTCCATTTTAAAAGAAGAGATTCTGCACCATTTCAGTTAATTTTAAATATACTGAAACATTTAGCAATGCAACAAATCATTCATCTTATTTATTACTCCATTTGAACTTGAGAAGAAAATTATTTTTCTGTCTACTTTTCTGTGATTAACAGAGAGAAGTATTGAAATTGTTAGTGTAGTTGTAGATTTCTAATTTTTCAAGCATGTCAGTTTTGGATTTCTCATTAGGTCCATGGGCTTAGTAGTATTATTACTACTTTTATTAACTGACCCCTTAATTGAAATGAAATGCTCTCTTCATCCCTAAATAGTCCTTATTCTGAAATATAAAAATTTTGATACTTATAAAGTCATTGCAGCAATTTTTGCTCAGTGTTTGTCTAGTATAGATTTCTCTGATCTTTTCTTACCTCCCTTTTTGATTAAAATAGATTATATACAAACAACATCCAGTTGTGTGTTCCTATCCATCCAGTCTGTTTTCTTTTAACTGGATTGTTAGATAAATTCTATTTAATATAATTGTTTATTTTGGATTATATTTTAACCTCATTTTTTCACATCTGTTCTATGTTCTTATTTCCCTTTATTTTTGTCTTCCTTTGAATTGAATTTTAGTATTCTAATTTCTCTATTATTTTCTATTTAACCATACTTTGATATGTTTTTAATTGTGTCTTTCAAGGAATTGATCCATTTCACCTAGGTCATCAAACTTAATGTGCCTACAGTGTTCTTTTACAATATTAGTTTATTATCCTGTTACCATTCATGTTTGTGGTTTCCTCTTTTATTATTTTATGTTTTCTTTTTTTTTTTAAACAAAACACAGTCACTTATTAGATAACTTTCCACTCTTACCCCAACCTTCTTCATGTCTGTTAACCTTGGTTTTATTATCAGTGTTGACTAGTTTAACTTTAGTATGTTTTTTCCCATTCATTTCCTTTGTCCATTCATCCCTGCATTGCATATAAAGATGAAATCATCCAATATTTATCTTCATCCTTCTGATTTATATCATTTCACATAATCTCAAGTTACTTTTATTTTGCTGCAAATAACAAAATTTCTTTTTTTTTAAAGATTTATTTATTTATGCGTACAAGGTGGGGTACAGGCCAGAGGCGTGGGATGGTGAGAGGGTTCACCAGAGACAGAATGGGAGCAGAACAGGCAGATGGACAGAAACACACTGCTGAGGGGAGCAGCGGGCGAGGCAGGAGAGGTCTGCCGCGCCATGTGGGAATCTCCCCGGCCGGGTGTCGAACTCTCATCACCGTTGCAGACAGTTCCACAGCGCAGCGCTTAACCGCTGAACCACTGCGCCACCAGGGAGGCCGCAAATAACAAAATTTCATCGTTGCTGTACAGTTGAATAGTATACCACTGTTTTTATATAACACACTTTCTTTATCCTTCAACTATCAATAGACACCTAGGTTGTTTCCATAGCTGAGCTATTGCAAACAATGCTGCAATAAACATAGTGATGCATACACTCTTTAACTTAATGCTTCTTTAGATAGACACAGATGTAAGATTGTTGGATCATGGGGTAGCCTTATTACTTTTTAAAGGAAGAGTCATATTTTTTACAAACAGCTTGCACCAGTTTACATTCCTAACAATGATGTAGGAGTGTTACATTTTCTTCACACTTTCATCAGAACTCGTCATTTTTCTTTATGATACGAAGCATTCTCACAGATGCCAGATGATACCTTACTGTGGTTTTGATGTGCATTATTCTAGTAATAAGTGATAATGAGCATTCTTTTCATGTGTTTGTTGGCCATCTGTGTGACTTCTTTGGAGAAGTGTCATTCAGACCTCTCCATTTTTTAGTAAGTTGGGTTATTTTTTGATTTTTTGTTGCATGTGCTCTTTATATATCTTGGATATTAACCCATTTTTGTATTTATGACATGCAGATATAATTTCCTGTTCAGCCTTTTTTTTCTGTTTTCTTTAACTGTCCACAGCTTTTTAACTTGGTGTAACCCCAGTTGTTATTTTTGCTTTCATTTCCCTTGCCATTGGAGGCAAGCCCCTTGAAACCCTGCATTTGTTGTATCCCACATGTGCATCTAATAAGCTATGTGTTTATAAGTTTAAAACAGTTTTCAATTTCTCTTGAGATTTCTTTCTTGCCTTGTATTATTTATAAGTATGCTGATTATTTTTCACATATTTTAGGATTTTCTAGTTATCTTTCTGCTATTGATTTTCTAATTTAATCCCATTGTGGTCTTAAAGAAAACACTATATTATTTCTATTCTTTCAAAGTCATTAAGATGTGCATTATGATGTATAATATGGTGTATCTTGCTGAATGTTCCACGTGAGTCTGAGAAGAATATGTATTCTGTTTTTGGTTGAAGTACTCCATAGGTGTTAATTATGTCCTGCTGATACATGGTGATATTGAGTTCAGTTATGTTTTCATTGTTTTTCTGCTTGCTAGATCTACCCATTTCTGACAGAGTGAAATTTCCAACTAGGATAATGGATTCATCTATTTCACATGACAATTCTATTAATTTTTTTAAAGATTTATTTATTTATGCATACAAGCTGGGGCACAGGCCAGAGACATGGGGTGGCGAGAGGGTTCACCAGAGACAGAGTGGGGAACAGAACAGAAAGATCACCAAAATACACTGCTGAGGGGAGCAGCGGGCGAGGCAGGTGAGGTCTGCTGTGCCATGTGGGAATCTCCCTGGCCGGGTGTTGAACTCGCGTTACTGCTGCTGACAGCTCCACAGTACAGTGCTTAACCGCTGCACCACCAAGGAGGCTCTAATACTATTAATTTTTACCTCATATAATATGATGCTTTTTCCTAGGGGCTTATACATTAAGGATTTTTATGTATTCTCGGAGGATTGACTCTTTTATAATTATATAATGACCATTTTTTATCACTGGTAACTTTCCTTGCTTTAAAGTTTACTCTAGAATTAATCTAATAATTACTGCTTTCTTTAGATTAATATTAGCATTATGTATTTCTCTCTATCCATTTACTTACAGTTTGTGTGTCTTTTATATTTAAGTTGGGTTTCTTGTAGACAACACATAGCTGAATTTTGTTTTTGATTTACTCTAACAATCTCTATTAATTGGTTTATTTAGATCATTGATGGTAGTGGTGATTTTTTATATATATGGGTTAATATCAGCTGTATTTACTACTTTTTTCATTAGTTGTCATTGTTACTTTTTTATTTTCATCTTCTACTATATTGCTGCCTTTTGTGGCTTTACTTGACAATTTTATATGAATTGTTCACCTCTTTTATCATAGCATGTTATTTATAACCATTTTTAACTCTTTTTGGTGTTTGCCCTAGAACTTGAAATTTATATTTTCAGCTAATCCAAGTTCAATTACAAATAATACTATACCTCTTTAAAGTTACTTTGTGTATCTTGTAACAAAATAATACTCACTCCTCTCTTTTCCCTTGTATCATTGATGCTATTCATTCCAACTATGTTAAAGTATATATGCACATATATAGTAACCACCCCATCCCTTATCCATAGAAGATACAGTCCAAGATATACTGTAGATGCCTAAAGCCATAGATGGTACCAAATCTTTTATATATATGTATATATATATATATATATTTTTTCAGGATTATATACACACATACAATGATTTTCCCCCCATACATATATATGATAAAGTTTAACTTATAAACTAGGCACAGTAATAAAATATCAGCAATAATTACTAATAAAATAGAACAAATGTAAAAAATACTGTAATAGAGTTATATTAATATGCTCTCTCTCTCAGTACCTTATTGTATGTAGTAGTATTTTCTGACCATCATTGACGGTAGGTTCTATTGCAAGCACCTGAAGTCAAACTGTGGATAAGGGGCAACTACTCTCTATATAAAGATATACATATAGGCGTGCATACTTGAAAGCATTATTGGTAGTATTATTTTAAAATCTATTCTGTTAGATCTATTAAGAATAAGATTCAGGGGCCTCCGTGGTGGCGCAGTGGTTAAGCACTGGGCTGTGGAGCTGTCGGCAGCAGCGATGCGAGTTCGACGCCCAGCGGGGGAGAATCCCACATGGTGCAGCAGACCTCTCCTGCCTCGCCCTCTGCAGTGTATTTCTGATCTGCCTGTTCTGCTCCCCACTCTGTCTCTGATGAAGCCTCTCACCACTCCACACCTCTGGCCTGTACCCCAGCTGTATGTATAAATAAATAAATCTTTAAAAAAAAAAAGAATAAGATTCATATAAGGTTTCATTTTACCTTCACATAATCTATTATTATTTTTTTTTCTTATAAAGATCTGAGTATCTCATCTGTGATATTTTCTCTCTCACTAAAGAAGTTAAATATTTATTATAAACTAGGTCTATGGAAAATAAATTCCCACAACTTCTATTTGTTTAAGAAAGTAATTATTTCTATGAAACTTTTGAGGAACTTCATAAGGTACAGGATGTTATTCTTTCTCTCAACACTTTAAATATTTAAGCTCACTTTCTTCTTTCTTGAATGGTTTCTGAGGAGATGTCATATTTTTAAGAAGGTACTTCTTTATAGGTAAATTGTTTTCTCCTCTGGCTTTCTCAAGATTTTTGTAAATTTGATATTCCATAGTTTGAAAATTATGTTTAGTTTGGTTTCGATTTTGTTAGTTTTCTGGCATTTTTCTTGCTTGTGTTATCTTAACTTCCTGAATCTATGTGTGATATTAGTTTGGAGAAATTTCAGGGAGCGCTCTTTCAAAAATATTTTCTATTATTTTTCCTCTTTTTTTTCTTGGCATTCCAATATCATGTATGTTACACCTTTGTAGTAAGCTAACACTCCTTGAATACTCTGTTTTTTCCCACCAGTATTTGTACTCTTTGGTTTTTGATTTTTAAGATTTTTGATATATCCTGTACCTCATAGAGTCTTTTGTCATGTCTGTCCACTCTACTAATAAACCTAACAAAAGCATTCTTTTTTGATACAGTGTATATTTTTTATTCTAGTATTTTCTTATAGAATTTCTATCTCTCTCCTTACAGTGCCCATTTCTTGTACTTTATCCATTAGAACTCCACATATTAATTAACTAATTAATTAATATACAGCATATGGGCAATTACTGATGTTTACTTCCTCAAATAACTTTCCTAAGGTTTGAGGATGAAAGAAATAGAATGATGGTGGGGGCATACAGATGAAACCAAAGGCACACACTGATGCTCTGATGGGTACTGAAGACTTTGGTTTGAGGCTGACAAAAATGGGGACATTTTGGAGACTTGGAAATTTTGGGAAGAAACATGTACTCATCCAATCTAATCTCTTCCCTCTTCTGGAAGAAGACCAACATTATTCTGGCCCAGTCATCTATGAGCTCTCACTAGGCACTTCTTAGACCTGGCTGTGGCACTAGGGGTACTGCTAATATAGTACTGGTCATGGAATCTTGATTAGATTAATAGGCTATTTTGTAAGAACGTGTGTGTGTGTGTGCGTGTGTGCGTGTGCGTGTGCGTGTGTGTGTGTATTTAATAGTTGAATTTTCTAATTCATTTACACATTTTGCTGCTTCAGTTATCTGGGTTCTCTTAAAATTTCCCAGTACTTATCGGATAGATATTTTTCAGACAATTTACATTTCTGGATTGTTCTTAGAAAAACATCAGATGAGAGATCTTAAGCCTTCAGGAAATAATTGTCACTGATATTTCTTAGTTAATATTTGAATTGTAGTGCTAAGTAACGCAATGGTCTTCAAACTCTTCTAGGTGTTTCCTCTGAAGGGAGAGGGAAATAATTTGTAAAGTCATTGTGAATCTCTTCTCCTTTACTGCAATTTTACTGTCCTTATTTTACTAGACTAGTCTAGCACACATCAGCTTTCACTAAGTCTTTTGAAACAAAATCATTTTTTAAAATCCCCAGTAACATAAATTTTATTATATTGCAGTCTAGTAAGCTTGAATTTGAATTCCAGTTCTTTCATTTGCTAGTATTGTTTTGCTGAACCATGTATGCCGCCCTTTACAACTTGTAACTTTTTGTAAGTATTGAATATGAAAGCATATGGCATGTGGTAGACACTAAGTGTGAATAGTAGTTTATTTTTATAATAAGTATAAACAGTAGGAAGTTTAGTAAAAACTACTGTAACATATTTGTACTATAATAGAAAATCTGAAACTTATTCATATACTCATTCAACAAATATTTATGGGTTATTTACTATGTGCTAATAAGGATCAAGAGTGACAGCAGTATAGGAATGATGCTCAGAGAGGAACTTAAGAAGGAAATACATTATGGTAACTTCAATGAAATGATGCAGTGAGTCATGCAGATGGCTGAAGAAAGATTGGAAACAGAAGGAAACTTGTTTTGAAAATACCCTGGGGAAGAAATAAGTTTGATAGGTTCAAATTGGCAGGAAAGCAATAAGCTGGTAGTAGACAATTCATGTCACATGGAGAGTAGTGCAAAATGAGTTTAGAGAAAAAAACTGAGGCCATATACTGAAAGTGGTGTCAGTTATGCAAGGGAAAACTATTGGAGATTTTTGAACAAGTAGTTGAAATAATTTGACTTAGCAGTTTTCTTGTGTTTAGTCAAAGAACTTTGTATCGACTGCTCCTTTTAAATGCAATGTATAAAGTTTATCAAGACTACATGTGTGGGTTATATAGTAAAAATGTTAATTCTTCAAAAACAATGATTTTATGATTCAGTGCATTGGAATGACACTAAGACTTCTCAAAACCTGCCTTGTTAACTAAGCACAACATTGTTAAGCTTGCTTGTGAAATCAGTATATTCTCCCTTCATGGTATCCTACACTTTGTCTAATTTTATAGAATTATCTGAAAGGTGATACTGAAATAGATTTCATTATATCATTATTTCTCCTTTAATCAATATATTATGGTATTGATATATATTGGCTTTCCTGAACAGGTGAACTCTTATTCAGATAATTGTAATTTCCGATATAATTTTATTTCATTTTGTCTCAAAACAATATTTTATTTCATTGTTTCAATGAATTTACACTGATGACATGCATAATAAATCAATAAAAATACTGCAATGGATTTACAACATTGTTAGTTTCTATCCTGAATGAATTGTTGGTCAGTCTCAAAAAAGATTACTTAACCTTTAGCTCAGTCTCTACTCAGTAAAATAATGACAATATCTAGCTTTAAACATGCTTTATGCCAATACTGTATTAGGAATTATAATGGTAAAGTCTACTTTAAAGACAGTAATCTGAAGTACTTATTAGAGTCCAAATATTGAAAATAGAGCTTATTCACAGCATGCCCTAATTTTGTAATTAACAATGAATCAAAAGAAGCTATTAAGCTTCAGTGGCATATCTATTCTTAATAAACCTCATGCTGCTTAATGCTCAAAATTCTATTGTCCTCTTAATATGTTTATAGATTTTTATAGGATCAATGATAATAGTATGTTTGAGGGACAATTATTTTCATAAGCATTTATGAAGAATTATTCCAACATTTTTCTCTTTGCTTTGCTCATTATAACTAACTTTTTGAGTTCTCTATAAGTTTTCATAGGCGTGAAATACAGTCCAGAAATCGTGGAATAATTTCATTGTGTATCTTCTTTCCCAGTATGTTGATCTATTCGGCATATGTTCAAATTTCTAGGGTTTTTGTTCATAGGCATGTCTGGTCAATGTTTAATTTTGGCAGACTTCATTAGTTTTTCATTGTACTGACTTTTTTTTTTCTGTAAAGAAAACTACATTTATAGGGTAAGCATTTTCAATCATGCAATGAAAAATACTGCTCTATTAAATTTATTCTAATGTTATCATGTTATTTAAATGCAAATGCTGACACCATCATAATGCAGTAAAATTTTCTTGCTAAGAAAATGATAGATATTAGAATAGAATATTTGGCTAGCATAGGTATACTTTAAGAGATTAAAAAAAGTCATTATGTCCATTTTTTTATACATTAAATTAGGGGAAAGAAAGTGATAGCTCTAAATGTGTGTCATACTGTGCTTAAATTGGTGCCTTTTTATACTGTTGGAGTCTTTTCAAAACATTACAAAAACAGAAATGCAATATGAAACTCATTGCAATAACCATATAGATAATCTTACTTTTGATTTCTGAGAACTCACTCTCAGAGATTTAACTTGAAAGAATAATTGAACCAAAGTCAAACAAAAGGAAAAGAAAAACAGAAACAAACACTAAAGCATAAAAATACGCATGCAGCATTGTTTTCTAATGATTAACAACATTGAAAAGGAAATAGTTTGCTAATGCACAATGCACTTGAGAGACAATGGTCAGCCATTAAACTCAGTGATTACTCGGGGTATATCTGGTAATAGTAACTATTTAATTATGTAAATTAAAAATAAGTAATCAAAATGAGAAATATCATGCCAATATGAGCTCAAATATCTTTATCTGAGCATGTATATAGACTAAGATTACATGGTAAAGTGCCAAATTAGAGATAAATGGTTTAAGTTAAAAATATAAGGGGTATTTTAAATTATTTAAAAATAAATAACAATTCAATATGGTACTAATTCTTAAGTGGTTAAATATAGTTTCTATAAACATACTGGCAAGAATATATACTACTAATAATTTTGATATAGCTAATTAAGCTAATATCATTGTCACAATGTAAAAATTAAAGCTATTTAAGTCAAATTAATATAAATTTATAAGATAAATATAAATACATGTTACATTATAACTTTCACAGTTCATCAAAAGTTTTAAGTTTAGTTAAATAAATACAAAGTATAAAATTCATTTAAAGTAATAAATTATATTAAAAATAAAAAAACAATACTACATTTTTATTTTATTTATATATGTATGTTCTCCATGTGAACATGCAGCATTTAAAGTGGTTCTTTCTGTTAAAAAAAGTACTGTTATTAAAAAAAAACTTTTTATTTAACAAGGATTATATTTGTAGCAATATTTAGAATAGCCAAGATGAGAAACAACCTAGATGTCCTTCAAAAGAAGATGGGATAGGGCCTCCCTGGTATCACAGGGGGTTAAGTCTCATCACTACGAAGCTATTGGCAGCCACTACAGCACGAGTTCAATCCTCGGCCAGAGAGCTGACCCACAAGGCACAGCAGACCTCGCATGTCTTGCCTGCTGCTCCCCTCAGCTGTGTATTTCAGTCAATCTGTCTGTTCTTCTCCCCGCTCTGTCTCTGGTGAATCATCTCACCTGCCTACACCCCAGCTTGTATGCATAAATAATAAATAAATCTTTTTTAAAAAGAGGGGATAAAGAAAATATGGAATACACATACAATAAAATATTATTCAGGCTTAAATAATGAAATCCTTTTATGTGATACAACCTGGGTAAAGTTTAAATATATAAGCTAAGAGAAAGCCAGTAACAGAAGGGCAGATACAAGAGGAGGGGACGATGAGGAGCTGAAGTTCAACAGCAATAATGTTGCAGTTATCAAGATCAACAACTTCTACAGATTTGCTGTGAAACACTGTGCCTATATGTCACACTACTACATTATATACAGCAATTTGCTAAGATTTCAGGTATGTGTCAAAAATAAAAACAATAAGAAAGTACTGTTAGTATTCCACATTGCCTTTGAATATTTCAAGCATTCAATCTTTAGCCAGTATTAATTCTTGATTGAAATATTCCACACTATAATGAATCAATATTACCTTATTCATCCTCCTTCTATGATATACTCCATAATAGTTGGTGATTAATATTATTTCTCTTTTTTTTTGAATACACAAATATATTTAATTTTTTAAAGATTTTTTTTTTAATTTATGCATACAAGAGCTGGGGTGTAGACCAGAGCTGTGTGGTGGGGAAGTGAGAAGATTCACCAGAGACAGAGTGGGGAGAAGAACAGGCAGAATCTCTGAAATGCACAGCTGAGGGGAGCAGCAGGCAAGACATGAGAGGTCTGCTGCGCCGTGTGGGTCAGCTCCCTGGCCGGGGATCAAACTTGTGCTTCAGTGGCGGCTCTGCTCCCCACTCTGTCTTTGGTGAATCTTCTCACCTCCCCACCACACACCTCTGGTCTAAACTCCAGCTCTTGTATGTATAAATAAGTAAATCTTTTAAAAAATTGTAAAAATTTCAACAGCCTACAAATCCAGGAATCACTATCACTATGACCAGTGTCATCAGCACCACCCAAGCAGCACTTTGCGGCAGATACTGTACATATATCAGTATATGTACAAGTTACATGAAACTTTGTCAGTTACCATATGTGTTCAATATTAATATCTCTATTTCCCAAAAGTGGAAGTTCAAGTTAAGTAACTGCCTTCAAAATGAATACTGGAAAACATACCACTGGTTATAATGAACATTTTCAGTTTGATAGAGACACTTGTCCTGCACAAGCCTCTTAGCAAGAGGCTGAGACTAAAACATAAATTCAAGTATTCTACCCTGTCTATATATCTGCTGATGATTTGTGATGAATTTATTTGTATCTAAATATCAGTCCCATTTGTTGCAGGATAGATTTTTCTTATTATTCTTTGTGAAGAACGTGTGAAATCTTTATTAGAATATACTTTCTTGAATCTCATAAAATGATTTAAGGTATAAGACATGTATGGATATTATCTGGCATATTTATCATATGGCATACACAAGAATAGATTATCAAGTACATTTACAGAAGATTTATAATATATTAAACAAAATGTGATCTTCAATGAAAGATGCCCAAAGCCCCATTTTAGTTCTAGTTGCCTCTATAGCTACCAGAAAACAAGTAGAATCAGAAAACTACCACCGTAGCAGCACACTACTCCTGCCAGTACCAGGTGACTTGGACTATAAAGAAAAGTGCTGGTACAGTTGCCAACTCTCAAATTATGTCTTTTCTCTTTCTACATGCTGCAGCAAAATAAATGCTGATATACTGCCTCCCTGAGGCCTTTAAAGTCAGGAAATGGACACTGAGATCTCTGAAGTAGCTGTTGAGCGGGACAGGATGTTGGGGAAAGGAGGCAAATTCTATCACTGATGGGATTGCCAGAGGAAATAGCAAAAGTAGCAGATGTTAGGCAGGATTCGTCTAGCGGCATTCTCTATCTGCTTTCCAAATATTTTGCAGATGAATTTGATAGGTGAAACTTCAAATATCTCTGTAAACAGAGTACTAAGCATCTAACATCTGGCCTCTATAGTATCAAAGTGCACAGTAGGAGGAGGATGGCATGTATGCTGTCAACAGATGGAAAGTTTCTGCCAATAAACATTGCTGAGAAAGTGTGACCCGCTCCCATGAGATGGCATCTTCTGAGAGAATTTGTGGAACGTAGTTGGGAAAATGTTTGTATTTGTACCAAGCATAGAAGACACCTAACTGGTTTAATCACCTAAAATTAGTTTTCACTATATGACTGTCTCAGTGAACCCTGGTTAATAGTTTGATTCTCTAGTGATGACAAAATATTGGTAAGTGTTTTTGCATAAAATCTTGACTAGAATATACTAAATGAGTATCAAATATTGGGATTATAATATGTGAACAATGCTAAACCAGTGAATATGTATCCTTAGATGATCCATAGCTTATTCATTCATCACAAAAAAAAATTCAAGACACAAAACAATTCAAGAGTTCCATAAAATCATATGAGGAGGAAGAAAAAGAGACTTGTAGAACTCAAATGATATTCAAATTTCAAGAGACACATTGCTTCACTTTAACATGTCTGGAATTGGTATGCAACTTAAATAGTTATTCATGCAAACAGCATTTACAATACAGATGTTTTTGTCTTTGTGTACATAAAAGATAGTTATTTAAGCTATTATTTTTGCCTCATTTGAGTTTATGTAATACCGTATTATTTAAACTTTAAATTTAGTTGCCATTTAAAATCTCTCCACTCTGTCTAGAAACTTTATGATATTGATGACTTGCTCATATTTTAGTTGTACATTAGACACCCTCTATCCTGAGCGGGCATGTTCTAAGACTCCTGGAGGTAAAATATATAGAAAAATAAGCCAAAAGTTAAAGAAAATTATAAACGTTTAAGCTGCACAAAATGCTATTGAAAGAAATGTAGTCCCAAAGAAAACTATATTTTTATAAGCTTAAGGCATCATTAGTTTGTTTTTATTTAAGGCTAAATTTGAGACTTGAGATTTTTTGGAAGACCATGAAGTGTATTATACCATCAACTTTTAATATAATCATATATTATTTTAGTTGTTAGACACTCACTCTTACAAAAGAGATGGCAATAACAGTGCATTATTCAGAAATTTAAATTCAGGAAAATCATGTGTGCTCTGAATTATATAATAAGTTCTCCAAGATGCTTTTATTTTAAAAATTGATTTCATTTTATTATTCATCTAGTTACTGAGTTGGAAGTATTTGGAAAAGAATATGAAATAAGCTTGACCTGGGAGAAAGGAACAATGAATTACAATCCTGTTTAACAATTCAAATTAATTTAAATAATCTTTAAGTTGATATTGAGTCAAAATAAGCTATTTTGTAATAAGAAAAAAATAAGGATAATATATAAATTTTAAGGTTGGATATTGAAGAGCAATTTAAAATATTTTCTGGGAATACATTCATTTATATACAATATTTTATGCACCTTTCATAATATGGGGCACAAAAATGTACCAGTAAATTTGCTTTAATTGTTACCAACTGTTGTTTGTTGCTAGGAATTATATTTTAGTGACACTTTTATATACCCAAAGACATCTGACGAAAAATACAGTGGAAGAATTTGTGTCACATGCAGAAAATTGAAGCTAGACCATTTTCTCACACCTTACACAAAATTAACTCAAAATGGATTAAAGACTTGCATATAGTGGTAAAATAGAGAAAAAAAATAGGCAGAACATTCTATGTCACTGGCTTCAAGGATGTCTTTGGGGACTTTACTCCAATGGCAAGGAAAACAAAAACACGAACAGATGAGACTATATCAAACTAAAAATGGAAAAAAAAAATGTTCATTATACATCCTACAAAGAGGTAATATTCAAGGTCTACAGAGAACTCCTATAACTCAACAACAAACAAAAACCAAATAAGTGGTTTGGGCATGAATGAATGTTGCAACAATAGAAACATCATGCTAATCTTTGACAGGGTAGCTGGAAATTTGTCAGCACTTCATTTGTCTTTTAAAGTTACAGTTCTCAGGCCTCCCCGGTGGCACAGCGGTTAAACGCTGCGCTGTGGAGCTGTCGCCAGCGGTGACGTGAGTTCGACGCCCGGCCGGGGAGAATCCCACATGGCGCGGCAGACCTCTCCTGCCTCGCCCGCTGCTCCCCTCAGCAGTGTAGTTCTGATCTGCCTGTTCTGCTACCCGCTCTGTCTCTGGTGAACCCTCTCACCGCCCCACACCTCTGGCCTGTACCCCAGCTTGTGTGTATAAATAAAATACATCTTTAAAAAAAATAATAATCTATAAAGTTACAGTTCTCTCCTTTGATCAATCAATATTTGATTACTTGTCATAGATTGATAAGAAATCGAGTGTTTCTTTTCATTTTCACAACTTATTGAGACACTTCCATGCATGTTCTACAAGGAGGCAAATATGCCAAATACAAAAACAGTTACCAGATTCCTTATTGATATACAGGAATTATCTGATGAGATTAAAGTCTTGAATTTTATCCCTCAAGGTATTTTGCATGAATAAAATCCTCATTAATCACCTTCTATTTGGAAAATTCTATACTGACAATGTGTGTTAGATAATATCGTTTCAAAACACACTGATGAAGGGTGTTCAGAAATTTGTGTCTGAAATTTTGAATATATAGGAAACATTAAAAGTCATGCAGGTAATCTTAGAATCCATGTCTGTTATGCCAAAGCCAGATAGATAGATAAATAGATAAATAGAGATTTATTTGTTGAGATAACATTGCAATATAACATTATATGAGTTTCAGGTTTGCATCATTGAAAATCAAAGTGAGTATATACTGCACTAATCTTACCAGTGAAAGTCCAGTTCTATACATTAACATGCAACTGACTCCTTTTATCTGATATTTACCCCTCTTCTTTCCCTCCAATAGACATTGTTTTGTTCTTATAATCTAAGTGTTTTTTTTTATTTATTTAGTTCATTTGTTTGGTTTCTCTATACTACATAAGAGTGAAATCATACAGAGTAAAAAAGTGAAAGTAGAGATTCATGATCGGTTGATTACACTGGTCAACAGTGAGATCGTACTGACTTAAAAATGCCTTAATCTGTAGTATCTGGGTGTGCTGAACAGGAATATAACCTTGAAAAATTTTTATTAGCTCCTGTTTTGAAGACATTTCATATAATTAATTTTATATGTTTCACCATGTAAATTTATCTAGTAGGACTCCAACTACATCCTAAATCAGCCCAGAATGATGTACTATTGCATTGCATAACATAATACCATCATGCACACATTATCCAGAGTTGATTGCAGCATTTTCTGATGGAATGCAATACTACTGCCAAGCGGCTGCTGAAGAAAGATGACGTCAGCAGTGCACTAGATAAAGCCCTGTCGGAAAGGCTGAACATTGAAAATATTTCAGCCTTTGTGCGAGACAGTTTAAGCTACTGTTCCATAGAACTGTTATTATTTTATCCATTGAGGCACAATACAGAACAGGAATGCCTCGGAAGTGCATTAATAGCGTGGACAATTTCTGCTCTATTTGTGGGGAAGTGACATTTGCCAACCAGAAGAAAAGGATCACTTATCAAGTGAAGAAGGTTTATCATCTTTACTTTAAGGTTGTATGCAAGTTTGGTGACCAAGACAAGCCCTGGGCCCCGCATAGTTGCTGTGCTACATAAACAACACAGCTTTCACAGTGGTGAAATGGCAAAAGACCATCAATGCCATTTGCAGTCCCCATGGTGTGGAAAGAGCCAAGAAACCACATAAAAGACTGTTACTTCTGCTTGGTTCTTCCTCTTTCTGACAGAATAACGAAGCCAAAGAAGTTGAGAATAGTCTACCCAAACATTTTGTCTGCATTGAGACCAGTTCCACATGGTGAGGGACTTTCTATTCCAGAACCTCCAGCAGAATATCCTCTTGATTCATCTGATGAGGACAAGGGTGAGCCCACCTGTTCTGCTCCTGTTCCATCAGCATGCAGTGATACAGACTTCCTCTGTGGTGCATCATCAACCCCACACAGACTAACACAGGAAGAACTCAATGACCTGGTTCATGATTTGGATTTATCCAAGAACAAGGAAGAATTGCTAGGATCAAGACTCCAACAATGGAATCTTCTAGAAGTAGATGTCTCAATTACTTTCTATCAAAAGTGCCACCAGCAGTTGGAGCCTTTCTTCAGAAAGGAAAGTACTCTGGTATACTGATTCTGATACCGGGGGCCTCATGAATGCCTTAGAAATCATTCATGACCCACAAGAATGAAGATTATTTCTAGACTCTTCGAAAATGAGTCTTAAGGCTGTGCTTTTGCACAATGGAAATCATCTTCCATCTATTCTATTCCTGAACAGCTGTACAAAAGTCAAGCAAAGAAATCTAAGAAGTAGTCTATGACCTGATTTTTTACAGGTATTACCCATAGACCTATTACTATTGGCATGCATTTCGTGATGTAAACATCAGTTTATTGCAGATTACACAAAAAAACTGGAGCCAAAATTGGAATTTGACTGTCATATTCATGTTGAGCACATGTGAATTGATAGGAAATGACTAATTTTATTTCTGCAACATGACTTTTATAAAAATTTGGTGACCAGTGTTATCAACAAGCAAAGGTGCCATTAATGTAATCAAAAGAGAGAATAAGAACTTAAAAGGAAGAAATACTTATATCACATTTCATTTAAAATAAGTACAGTTTCTTCTTCCCCAAGAAATATCTGAATTATATCACGTTTTGAGATATGTTGTTTAAAGCTATAATACAAAGTGTAAGAACTGCCCTGCCTATGCGTGTACAGAAAGCACATTTTTCTCCTGAGGTTTTGGGAAATAAAAAAAAAAAAATTCTCTTTGCCAGCTAAGTTACATCTTCAATCAATTTCTCTCTTCACTTATGTAAGAGATACTGATTAAAATAAGGATGATTCACAGATGGAACATGAATCGTATTGTTCCCCCTGGATATTAAAGGACAAACAAACAAGGTCTCTTCAGAATTCAATTTTCTGTCAGAATGATCAGAGAACAGTAACTGAATGACATCCATTAGGGAGAACTCAAGGCCAACTACAGTGATAGATTTTGGTAACAGCCTGAGAGTTATCTCATGGGAACTACAAGACACTGACAAACAGGACTCACAGCCTGTCATTTTAGACATCTGAATGATGGCCTTTATTTAGGACTGACATTTGGGTGATTAGCCATATTTTGACTATTGTTCTTGTTATTTTTTGTCATGTACTCAGTCAGAGAAGTAACACCTTGCTCTTTGATATGATGTGCCACATTTTAACATCTGTTGCAGACTTTCTTCTTGACTGCACTTGACTCAAGGTGGGCTAACAAACTAAAAATTTTATCCAAATTTTGCCTTTCAGTGCTAATCCATTGCCAAGGTTTAGCATCATTACTTTTTTAAGCTTTTAAATCTCCGTCTCCCTCTCCTCGTTTTTTTTTATCTTCTTTCTCTATCTTGCCCCAGCTCATTTCCATTGAATTATTTTCAGCTCATAATCACATGTGACCTGAATAAATCCAGGGTCTTCTATATGATCTTTCTGCCTCTCACTGCCTCCTCTTCAAGATGTTTCTACATTATAGTCAGAGTGGTAATTCAAAATTTTGTTTGGTTGAGTAAGCCCAATGCTTGAAAACTTCAATGACTCTGCATTATTTTCAGTTTAGACTTGATACATTAAAATGAAATGAAAATTCTTGATTTCTTGATCTAAAGTTTTATCTCCAGCTTCATATCTCATAATCTCCCTGTTGGACTTCTTCTTTTATTTAATGAATTACAGCTTCACAAACAAAACACAACTTCTCTCATCACCCCTAATTTATGTATCATAGTCCCTCCACTTGAACTTCCTTTCTTCCTGGGTAAATCTTTTCTACCTCTTCTGCATATTATTTTTGCTTATTTCTCCAAGATAAGGAAAGGTAACACTCTTATGGCTACCCAAGTCTATATTCTGTGTTTATCCTTATAACATATATCAAGTTATATTGTAATACTAATACTTGTTTTATTCCTGTCTCATCTTCTTCCCAACAAATTCCTTCAGAGTAGGAATCTGTGATCAATAACTATTGCATATCTAACTTTTTAAAGATTTATTTTATTTATTTATGCATACAAGAATTGGGGTCTAGACCAGAGGTGTGGGGGTGTGAGAGGATTCACCAGAGACAGAGTGGGGAGCAGAACAGGTGGATCTACTGAAATACATTGCTAAGAGGAGCAGCTGGTGAGAGAGGAGAGGTCTGCTGTGCCATATGTGGGTTAGCTCCCTGGCCAAGAATTGAACTCCGGCCATAGAGGTTAGCACTGAGACTTAGCCCCTAGGCCACCAAGGAGACCCTAATTAGTGTCTCTAGTGTCTTTAAGACTTTTGAGATTTTCTAAAACCATGTAACATTACAGTGATCAAACTCATGCTGCACTGGCTGCCAAAAGCTTGATAACTTTGACACCTGGTTGGCCCCTGCATACCTAACTTTTTGAAAACTTAGACATATAATAAATATTTGCTGAGTAAGTAGATGAAAAATTAACATGGTTTTATTTATATTTATTTTATTTATATGCATTGAGCTTATATTTTCTAAGAAATGTCTGCTATCCTTTCAGTATTTGACATATGTAAATATACATGTACATTGATATAAACTTGAGGAGTTGGATGGGGAAGGGGAAGGCCTATAATTTACTGCAATACTCAGAATAGGTTTTTGCAATTCTGAAAGAATGCACTGCTCTCTGGAAGTTATATTGAACTGTAGAGAAGATTCAGGTTTCTTACATATAAAAGAGGAAAGCAAAACTAGGTGAAAGTAAATGTCTTATCTGACCTATTGAATTAACTATGGCAGATTTCAGATATGAGTATTGATAGTACCTCAGACATTTCATGATATAACTTTCTGTGAAGGTATAAATCAATTCACAGAAAATTTGTGAGGTGTGTTAACAGTCAATTGTTCAAATAACTTAGGAAGTGTTCTTACCTTTATCCCTAGATGTTGAGAAGCATAAATCATGAATTTGGACCTTAATGGGGAAATTGAGACATGTATTTTTAGGATTTCTTCAGACAATCATTTATGGGATCCTTTTCTAAAGTATATATCTGGAATCAACTAGTTATCTCTTAGGATAAATTTTAGTTGCAATTCCTGGAATCTACAACTAGACAACCTTTCTGTGACTACTGAGTTTACATTTAAGGAAATAGGAAAATTGACAAGAAAGGGATAGTTTTTCCTATGACTTATTAATTATAAGAAATACTTGAAACTTCTAAAAGTACTGAAAGTAAACAGAACTTGGAATGGAGCTTCTAGCATATGATTCTAGCATATGACTTACTATTTAGTTGTTACTTTTTAACTAAAGTCAAGTCACAAAAAAATAATTAATGATTGTGGAAATTAACACTGATCAATGATGTTTTAAAAAACTTTTTAAGCAGAATAGAAAAAGTATATAAATAGTTTAATTGCGAACTAGATCAGGCCCAAGAGTCATATGTATTTGAAATTCCAGCAAAGAATAGAAATCAAGTTCAATAAGAATTACCTCAAAATTATGGAAGAAAATTTCTGCAATCTAAATGAAAATGAATTTAATAATTTAATATGTCAGCAAAATATGTGTGATAAAATATAAATATGAGACATAGATCTAAAATGTTACAAAAGCGTTTTTTCTCTACTATGATGCAACATTGGACTATGCAAACTGGAAATTACTGGTAACTGTAGGTAAAGAAAGATTTGTATGAGTCAAAATGATACCAAATTTAGAAGAATTAAAGTATACATAATTATTTCCTTGAACCATAGTTGTTTACAGGGAAATTTCTAAAACAGATGAGTTTTCTTATATGTCTCTGGAATGATTACACCATAAAATGCTGTGGAATATCTGCAGGTTTAAATAGACTTTTTGAGTTATGTTTGTCAAAACATGCTAGACTATGAAGATCAACTCCCAAGGCAAGTCTCTTCTATGCAATGACAAGGATCCAGGACAATTTCATCTATAAATTTACCATCATTTTTCCAAATCTCTCCCTACTAGCTCACAAATCCAATTTCTGTTTATATTTAATTGACTAGAACTGGGATCATGATTCACCTGGCTTTGAAGAGGGTAGGTAGTACGTATTTCCTATGTGACTAGAAAATGGAAGACAAGACGGTAAAAGTAAGTGATACTAAATTATCTAACAACAATCAACTAACGTTTTATGTGTTTACTCCTTTTATTTTTTTTTATATATGTTTTTATTGTTATTTATGTCTTTTACATTTTGTATTCCCCTTGGGTAACCCACCACCAATTCACCCGTGATCCATCTCCATGGTCCCTTGTGTCCTTTTCTACTCCATTTTGTGCCCTTATCCTCCCCTCCCTCCGCCTCCTCCTCACCTGCTGAGTGTCTCTCTCCTGTTTGGTTTCCTTATAGTCCTGTTATAAGTGAAACCATTTGATATTTTTCTCTTTCTTTCTGGCTTATTTCACTGAGTATGATCCCCTCTAATTCCATCCATGTTGCTGCAAATTGCATGTGTTTATCTTCTTGAATGCTGAATAGTATTCCATTGTGTATATGTACCACATCTTCTTGATCCAATCATCTATTTTTGGACATCTGGGTTTCTTCCATACCTTTGCTATTATGAACATTTTGGCACTGTTTACTCCTTTTAGAGAAGAGGGAATGAATCAAAAGTTTTCTATTTGTTAAAAATACAGTTGTCTTGGCAATCTTTTATAGGATCCTCTTGTAGTTCAAGATAAGGTTGCCATTTTGCAAACTGGTTTTAAATACATAAAAAAAGAGAAAATATATGGGAATAAAAAATAGAAATTTATCTGTTTGGACATTTAATTTATGAGGAAAGAGATTTCACATCAATGGGGAAAAGACCACTTAATAATTCTGAAATGCCTTTAGTGTTAAAGAAATATGTGAAGTTTACATGAGTTGTATTACTTTTACACAAAAAAATATTTAAATATATAACATATGTACTAATATTATTAGCTCAGAAAAGCTTCACATCCAAATTTATGACTCTTGTTTCTCACATCCTTTTTTGTTCCTGAACCATGTGCTTATTTATAAAAGAAAAACACATTTGAAGTATTAATAATTATATGCTTTGATGGAAAATAGCGTTTTAATATTTGGGCATGTTTGGAGTATATATATAATATATATATATATATACATATATATTGACTGATGATTTTCTGGAGAAAATTGGATAACTAGACTTACTGTAATGTTTATTTTATAATATATGGAAAATAGGTTGCAATGCAAATATTTCTGTGTGTATTAATTGCATGTGTGTTTAATGCAAATATGCATGAATGCAAGTAGGCAAGCACACATGGACAAGCACAAATATTTCAATAATCCAAGATATGCAGTTTTCTTTTGGACTGGACTTTATGGTTATGTTAAAAATACAGATCTTATATGTAGACAGACATGTCTACATATATATATACATGTCATTTTCATACTGCATGGATATGATAATAGTGACATTAAGAAAACTGTGCAATTAGTGGACTTTAATTTTTCATTTGATACTTAAAAACTCATGAAGTAAAATAAGTTTACTTTTTCATTGCTAAAATTGTATAATACTGAAACTAAAAATAAGTTAAAATAGTTATAGGAATAGTACAGAGATGTAGAATAGCAGATCACAAAACAGTTTACACCAAAGAAAGAAGGCAACACAGATTATATATGATCATTTTATTTATGAAAAATTAATAACATTTTATCTTAGCTTCTGTCATTTCCTAATAATTCATATTCATTAACATCTGTGAATATGAAATTAATTTGAGCTTATATATATATATAAGCTTATATATATATATATATATATATATATATATATATATATATATATATATATAGTCTGAATGCAGGTTGTCTAATCTACATCTGACTTTCAAAACTGATTTTAGAGTATGAGCGCCTCTAATTCCATCCATGTCACTGCAAATTGCATGTGTTTATCTTCTTTGAATGAGATAGATCACGGGTGAATTGGGTTACCCAAGGGGAATACAAAATATAAAAGATATAAATAACAATAAAAATATATATTTATAAAAAAAAAACCCTGATTTTAGAAAACTGACTACTTTTAAGTAGTTCTCAATATGCTCAGATAGAAATAAACTCTTGTGTCATTATAGATTTCACATGACAAGATTTGATACTCAGGCCAAAATACATTTATAATAGTAAGGATTATAGGAAAGAACTACTGAAATTATGGAGATAAAGGAATCCATTCTTACAGCAGTCAATCCAAAAGGCAGTACAGGGAGAATACATAAGTAAATTCTGACCACAAACCCCAGGATTTGGAAAACTAAAAATAAATATATTGTTAATATTTTATATAAAATTATTTACTAGAAAAATAATCAGCACTTTAAAAATATTTTGCTAATTATACAGATATTACAAACATTAGACTAAAATAATTTATAAATTCAATATCGGTGGCATGCTACTATACTTAGTGCTATACAATTTAAAAAGTATACACTGTATATACAGCATTTGCTCCTTTCTAAGTTAAATTCTGGTATTTTACTTAAATCGCTGTAATAAAATGTATTCATGATGTAGTATAATAGTATTGGAGATTCAGAAAGCTACATGAATTAACATTAGTGTTTTTCCTCTATTCATCACCAATTTAGTCTTTTATAAACCAAAGGAAAATAGGGAAAATGGGGAGAAAGCTCTTAGGCCTGTCAGGATTAATTGCACTTCCAGTGTTGTTAATCTCTCTCTATTCAAAAGAGCACATAAAGAAAGCCTCTAAAACAAAATTAGATGAAAAGGTAGTCAAGACTCCCAAAAGTACTGATAAGAGTTATTGATAAAGTCTTGACAGCCACTCTCCAGGGACAATTTTTAACATTTAAGCTTCAGAGTATCTTGAGAGAAAGATTTTGCATTTTTGGAAGCAAGTTGTGCATATCTGGAGTCAGTGTTTTGCATTAACAGTGTTAGGTGAAGTGTGGGTGGATTTTAGCACCTCTTTTCTTTAGAAATGTTTTGGAACACTACTGTACAATACCCTGCAGAACAGGCAGATTCCTGTAATTATGCTCCACAAGCCCTCTCTTTGCAGGAAAGGGAGATTTTACACACAGAGCGAGTGAAAGGCTGTATTTTCAGGGACCATTTCTTTAGTGAGTAACAAGAGTGGTGAATAATAGAGTCTTTTATTTATAGAGTTTCTTAGCTCAAAGAATTCAAAGGAAGCAGTAGTCATGATCTCATTAATGAGCAAAGTGGTTCTGTGAGAAAACATAGAACACATAACCATATTCTGCATATAGGGAAGCTTGGACTTAGAAAGTTGTGTGTGAGGCCCAATTATCTTTACATCTTTATGTGATGGGAGTGACAATGGGAATACAGCACTGTGAGATCCCCACTGTACAAAGCAATGCACTTAGCTGCCTCCCAAGCAGACTCCTGAAGGTTGTATTATTATACAAGGTGGTTGTAGTTTGCCTTAATTCACTTCCTTGACTATATCCTAGTCCCTGAAAACTCACAGAATTTCCTTTATATAAGACACAACAAGAATGGAGCTGTTGAGCTCCAAGGAATATGTTTAGCTGACAATCACTAGCTTTTGGTTCCAACAGAATCAGTTTCAGAATTCAAATTGAGGTCAGACTTTTACAGGGGCAACCTCTGGCCAAAGACTGATCAAGTCAGTGACAAAGTAAAAATATGGACATTATTTTTTTGTATTAGGTCCAACTAAGCATAAGTCAAAAATCTATGAACGCATATTGATGTAAGCAGCAAGTAATCTCCACCAGCTATCCAAAGAAAAATAATGAGAAATAGTTAAAAAAGATTACCTATGATTTAGGCAGTATATTGGTTGAAGACAGTCGAAAACCTCTAATTTACCATATAGAAAATTATAGAAGGAAATATTCAACAAACATTGTTTATAATTATATATAATATGATCAATAACACATTAATAAATATAAGAAAAGTTACATAAATAATCAATTTGACACTATTATTAAAAATTGCACATTTTGATCTATATATGCATGTTATTAATAAACAAGATTACATATAAGACTTATAAAAGGAAATGTATCAAGTGTCTCTTTTGTTTATCCATATTTTCTAATTTATCCTAAAATATTGCACTACTTAAAAGAATGAAGAAATTGTGTTGTTTATTGGTGTGTGTGTGTGTGTGTGCATATATGCATAATGAAGAAGTTCTTATACTTATTCCAATCATATAAAAATCAAACATCAATCTATGAATCAAATTTAATTGAAAAGATTCTAGGCTATGAGATAAACTATAATACATTCTAGGCTGTTCTCATTTGAGAGTCCCTTTCTTCTTAATACAGTAATATTACAAATCCATGAAATATTTTTGAAGCAACAATGACAGTGACTTGAAATTTAGTGTGAAAAATCTTATAAATAAAAATAATTTAAATCTCTTTTTGTTATTACTGCATCATTAACTCCACCATATCCATGTGGTAATAAATTCTAATATAGGAAAATGATTAATTACCTATGTTATCTCTATAGGAAACATTGGTTGACTAGATAGACTAGTGAGGAATACAAAATGACCTGGTGAGAAGCCATCTGTATTTCTGTCCAACTCTTTAAAAGCATTTCTCCTGCTGTCATTATCTCAGTGTACAATAACAATGCAGCAGAAGCTTTAACACCAGGATATCATCAGTATATTTCATGCCCTTTTGACATGCTTCTATTGCCTCCTGGGACATATCAGGGTTAATTGTCTTTATTAGACTAATTCCATATATAATTGGTATCTCCAACATTAACTTTTTACAAATCTCTGAAAGGACATAAACATATCCGTCTAAAACCAAGTCACTCTCAATGCCTTGGTGTTATGTGTGGTGTGGTTGCATACACCTGAAAGGGTGTGATCCTATACCTCAAATCATATATACTGTTGTAAAAGATGTCGAAAGAGCAAGAAATGTAAACCACTGAAATGAATGTTGCTCTTAATATGAAATCAGCAGTTCAACTGACTGTGTTTATATGGTGTATTATTTGACTAATAGATGATTTACATATAATTATGACTTATTTTTTAAGTTTAGACAATCTATTTCAAAAGATTATACATTAAAATTTTATGTGTCAGGTAACTATCTGCAGCTTAAATAATAACTGTTTTGCCCAATTTTGTCTCTTTATTTAATTAATTGTGTGGTTTGAAAAATTACATGCTCTGTTTTGAACCGACCACTACTAAAAAATGCTTTTTACAATATCCCATGAAATTAAAGGGATCTAATTCTGCCAACTTTAACTTTACATATTGTGGCCTACCTTAAGAAAGCAGACCAATTGAAAATTGAAAATCTTTCAGGTGTTTCTCTTTTACTTCTTTTTTTATTTAAATCACAAGCAATATACAAATATAGTGACTATAATTTCCTATAGGAAATTATATTAATTTTGCTGTCAATCATCAATCCAACATCTTCCAGGTAGAATATTTTTTTATGTCACTGAAAGACTATTTTTCACCTTTTATATTAAACATTTTTGAGAATTTACATTTTAGTTGTATGATTGCTAACAGTTTATAGTTATGTTGTTTTCTAAACAAATCTACATATGCAAATCTATGTCTTTAAGTTGTTGAAATTAGGTCATTTATTGTTATTATGATTGTCAACACATTGAAATTTATTTTAACCTATATTGATTCTTTCTCTTTATTTCATTTTTTTCAGCTTTATTTTCTCTTTCCTGACTTTTTTTTTGGGGGGGGGAGGCAGAAATAATAAAAGGTTTTAAATTTTTCTTATCTGCTGTTTGGTAGTTATATATTTTATTGATATTTTAATGTGATGTGAATATTTAATAAATTTTCACACATCCAATATTAGGTGAGTTTAAATAAATAGAATAAATAAGGAACAAATATATGAAATAATGAATGTGAGACACAATTAATAATTCTGTTAAATAGATGTAGATGGGCAAAAAGTCTTGTGTTCTCTTTAACTTACATAAAATTTAAAATGTTTTGTCTTCTATCTCCTTACTATTGACTTCAGGAAAATGGAAGAATAAGAAACAAAACACATACTAGTTTCATCGGTAAGTGTAGATTTTTATTGACCTAAAACATTTTGAGGGAAAATAACCAAATCTTTTTGAATGCACTAATGCCAAGTCAGGTCTTATATGATAATAGCTGGTAATGAAAAAAAGATAAGAAGACACCACATAAACCTAAGATAGGGTTCAGTTTCAAATTTTACAATGCAAAATTAAGCTATTTTAATTCACCTATATAAACACTCTTATCTATGTATAATTTGCTTGTCTATAATATATTTAGAATTCATGATAAAGTTTAAAAGAAAAGCTTGATTTTTTTTAAAAAACACTTTTAATAAAAATGGTATGGTTTTGAACTAAACTAAGGAGCAGATCACTTCCATATCCTTGTTTCTGAAGTTACTTCAGCTCGAATTTATAAAGACCAAAAGGAAATTGCTACATGTTTTTTTATATAATTGAGGAATCCATCATTTAATATACACAGTAAAAAAAAAAAAATACGGCTTCCATAATGTAACAAGATTTGAATAACAGAAGAAATGATATTTTTACACTGTAATTTATCCCAAATAGCAACAATATTACAGATTAAGGCAGTTAATTTCAACTTAAATTTTTTGACAAATAGTTTTATGACTACTTCTGTGTGGCAAAAAGTGATATCACCGGAAGCAAAACTGTACCTGAAGATTGAAAAGATTGAAAAACTTTCCATTAAGATATGTAGGGGGAAATGATATTTGTAATTCCTACTTATTATTTAATTTTTATCCAGTCGTGTGTTAAAAACTTTAATGCAGAACTCAAAACTAGTGTGTGTGTGTGTGTGTGTGTGTGTGTGTGTGTGTGTGTGTGTGTTTGTATTATATATTATATTTAAAGATACAAATTCCTTTTGATGCCAAGGGCATGATGACAGAGGTATAGGCAAGCTCAAATTACTTTCCATCCCCCTTAAGTTTTTAACCATTTGTAAGTTCCTGCTGCTGTTTTTATTTTTCTTTCTATTTTTCTAAAATCATTGGCTAATGGGTCCTATTCTCAGACAGACTTCCATGTCTATATTCATTTATACCAGTAATGACTCCCAGTTGTTCTGTTATACTTAAACCATTTCTGATCATGTTCGTATTCCATTCTACTTTTACTTCTCTTTGGTTATTTAGTTAAAACATTAGATTCATTTAGTACATGTGAAGCTCAATCCTAGGATACCAAAATTAGAATTTCTAGCTATTGCTCAAGGTTATTGACCTTTAAAGGTGGGGTTTCTCTTTCCTTGACTATTTTCAATTTCCAATGTATTGATCTAAAACATAATATAAAAGAAACTTACACTTACATTCAAGACCCTGTATAAAGTGTTTAAAATTTATATTTTTATATTTATCACAAAGCTTTCCATATGACCATTTTAATTGGTGGCTAATACAATAGGTCTTTCTTTCTCTCTCTCTCTCTCTCTCTCTCTCTCTCTCTCTCTCTCTCTCTCTCTCTCCCCTTAAGCTTTCTATTTTATCAGGTTGGAATAGAGGATTTATATTAAGGGGTGGTTATGATATTTGCAAAGGATTTAGGGGTTTCCTATAAGCAAGGACATAATTTCAAGTGCAATAAGTAAAAGTTTGTTCCCATGGTAACAGAAGAGCTACTGTAGTTTACCATATAAGAGAACTAACACAAAATTATTTTGTGAAAATTATTTTGAAAAATTACATTCCCATTTAGCTGATCAAGAAGAAAGAACAGAACAAAGAGACAAAGTTTAGATCTTTTTCAATGAGCTGAATGTATAATATGGCAGAGTCCTAAGTGAAATTTGTAGCACTAGGAATTAAAAGACAGAAATAATTTTTCATGGTAACAAAAAGAAAAGACCCTGATTTATGATCTCCTGTTGTTATGGGAAATAAAGAAGATGTAAATATTGAGGACTTTCTAAATGTGCCTTGTCGGAATGACTGACTAATATTTGCTGCCTTTGGAATATCATAAAGCTAGGCATGAGTTGGGAAGTAAATAAGTTCCATTTTATATATGTTGTAATTGGAGATATTATAAATATTCATATGGAAATGCCATATACCTGGTGGAAATAAAATGAAAGTTTAAGTGAGAAGCTTAGAGATACCAGTTTGAACTCATCCACTCTTGTATGCATAGCAAATATTGTAAGACTGGTTGGATCTCTTGGAGAAAAGGGTTGGTCAAAAACATATACCTGGGCATGGGCCTCCCTGGTGGCACAACGGGTTGGGTGCAGCGCTGTGGAGCTGTTGGCAGCTGCAGCAAGAGTTCAATGCCCAGCCAGGGAGATTCACACATGGTGCAGTAGACCTATCCGCCTCGCCTGCTGCTCCCCTCGGCAGTGTATTTTGGTCGATCTGCCTGTTTTGCTCCCCACTCTGTCTCTGATGAACTCTCTCACTATCCCACACCTGCTGCCTGCACCCCAGCTTGCATACATAAATAAATAAATCTTTTAAAATATCATATGCTTGGGCAATGCCCACATTGCAGAGAGTGAAAAGCAAGAAGTGAAAGCCATGCCTACCAGAAAGAGCTGTTTTTGACTGTCTCTTATTTCCATGTAGAGATTTCAGGAACACTAGTTAGACCCTTCAGGGATATCTATGGACAGAGCTGGTATATTGTCATAAGAGTTTAAGTCACTTTATTTAAAACAAACTGAAGATACCAAACAACTAAATGAGGATCTAGGGGAAGAGAATTTCTTGAGCAGAAAAATAATTTGCAAATTCTGGCAGGGAGGATGCTGAGAAAATTTACAGAGCAAATATTGGCTATAACAGTTAGGATGCCATTAATGACCTTTGAGATGGGAGTGTAAATGTATTCAAATGTAAAGGAATATTTGAAAAATAGTATGTCTTGAATTTACATCTGTAACTCCAGAAAGTTCTCTCCTCTGGTCACTTTTAATATTTGGATAAGAAATAAAAATCTCACCAATATTTCATCCTCACTTGAATAGTAGAGAAACTAAAATAGTCATAGTGAATGCTTTAAAAATATTAGATTAATGCCAGAATTTTAAATTTCATACTTTTCCTTGGATATCAACTTAAATGTTCTTTAATTGCCACTATGTCAAGTACTTTTTCTTTATGACGAGATCAGCTCATGCATGTAGTTAAATGGTATATAAACAACAATCAATTCAAATTAAATCATTCCATTTTTAGATGTGAAACCTACCAAGGCATCTCATATCAGATAATTGTATAATTCACTGTAATTACAGAATGCTCATATGGTGCTAAAAAAATTGATAGGCTGACATTAAAGTGAAATGACTTAAACCTATCTTAATTGGAAATGCAATAATCACATTACTAATAATATTAGTCCTAAATTTTTGAATTATATATCTTAGTAAATTTATGAGTTTTCCACTAAACGACTTTAACAACATTCAGAGAAAACCCAAGGAAAAAAATAGATCAACAAAATGTCTATTTATTTGTCACATGTTTCTAGTAGTTTTTATTAATTTCTTTATATCCAGTCTGCTGAGATTATGAATTTATTTTACCATGATAAGCAGCAATTGGGCCTCTCTGGTGGCACAAGGGGTTAAGTCTCAACATTATGAAGTTAATGGCAACCACTACAGCACGAGTTCCATCCTTGCCAGGGAGCTATCCCACATGGCACAGCAGACCTCTCCTGTCTCGCCTATTGCTCCCATCAGCAGTGTATTTCAATCAGTCTGCCTGTTCTGCTCCCTACTCTGTCTGGTGAATCCTCTCACCCCCACTCTCCCCGCACACCTCTGGTCTACACCCTAACTCTTGCATACATAAATAAATAAATCATTAAAAAAAGCAGGAATTTATTTTATCATTTGCAGCGCCCTGGCTCACCCGAGTTGCCTGAAGGTGCAGCATGGAACTAGGACCTTCAGGAAGAGTTTCTTATTAGGTAGCCAAGAGGCGACATCTCTTCCTGTAACTACTTTAACTCACAAATATTTTCTAAGTTAGACCTATAACTTTCTTAAGATATGTCTGCATACATAACCTCTCCATTACCTAAGACCCCATGATTGGGTCCAGGTGCCGAGCTGCTCCTTTGATAAGTACATTCTTGCTTGATCACGGGTTGGTGTCCTGTACAAAAACATTTACTACCCCTCCCCTTACATTCCCCTGCTTGCTTCTAGGAATCAGCATAAGATGGCCTCTGTGATTAACCACATCAGGGAGTTGGAATAAGATGTTTCCTTTGATCAAATTCTGGTTTCCAGGCAAAAAGGACATTACGCTATCACCTTTTAGGCTCCAGGCTCAGGGCAAAGGTTAATCATTATGTTTATACCTCATATCTCAGAAAATTTACCTTAAGAAAAAAAATATTTTCCCCAGAAACCCCCGATTGTAATAAAAATGTAATCGATCATATGCTTAACAAAAATATGTATCCTGTTATTTTTACCTCATTTTTGTAGTCAATCACTATCTTTAGAAACTATGCCTGCTAGCCAATTTTATGGTATAAAAAACCCCGCTGTTGGGGCAATAAACAGAGCAGCCTGATCACTCTTTGGTGTATGTGCTGTCTCTCACTCCCCTTCCCCTTCCATTCACAGATGCCTTCTCCACCACCCTCGGAACCAACAATAACTTTGCCCGGAGCTGGCCTCCGACAAGATCATTAGCCTCCTCTTTAATGATTTATTCAACTATAAAATAAGCCAGATTCTGGAATTTTGATCACTTGTTACAAAGTGGAATCTGTCATTACCAAAGGTTTGAACCTAAATAAAAAAAGATGAAAACTTATTTTCTCTGATACTGCATATATTAGAGCTAGGTTTAGAAGGGAATTTTGAATTTAGTCATAACTCTAACACTTTAACAGTAGTGACAAATTTTGCCATTACACAATAAAATTAAAATACACTTTTTATGAAAAGATCCTTATGAAAAGGATCTGTGACTACTGCTTTTCAACATTGACAAAAGAAAATTATTCAAATAAAAATTTCCCACAAAATACATGTTTATAAACTAGATAACCAAGTTCTTTGTGGTAGTAATAGCTGTGCTAAAGGAGGTTTGTTCACAGAACAAAGCTTGTTTAGGTAATCAGAGTGCATTACTCAAATCTGTTGGGGAACAATGTGCCTACTGGGAGTAAAACAAGGAAGAAGGCAAGATTACACTTGTCAACAGTGAGATCGTTACTGACTTTAAAAGGTCCTAATCTGTAGTATCTTGGTGTGCTGAACAGGAATATAATCCTGAAAATTTTTTATTAGCTCTCGTTTTGAAGATATTTCATATAATTCATTTTACATGTTTCATCGTGTAAATTTATCCAGTAGGACTGCAACAACATCCTAAATCAGCCTAGAATGATGTACTATTGCATTCCATTGCATAATACCATCATGCACACATTATCCAGAGTTGATTGCTGCATTTTCTGATGCAATGCAATACTACTGCCAGGCGGCTGCTGAAGTAAGCTGACGTCAGCAGTGCACTAGATAAAGCCCTGTCAGAAAGGATGAGCACTGACAATATTTCAGCCTTTATGCGAGACAGTTTAAGCTACTGTTCCACAGAACTATTATTATTTTATCCATTTAGGCACAATACAGAACAGTAAGGCCTCAGAAGTGCGTTAATAGCGTGGACAATTTCTGCTCTATTTGTGGGGAAGTGACATTTGCCAACCAGAAAAAAAGTATCACTTCTCAAGTGAAGAAGGCTTATCATCTTTACTTCAGATGCAAAGTTAGTGACCAAGACAAGCCTTGGGTCCTGCATAGATGCTGTGCTACATGTACAACACAGCTTTCACAGTGGAAATGGCAAAAGATCATCAATGCCGTTTGCAGTCCCCATGGTGTGGAAAGAGCCAAGCAACCACATAAAAGACTGTTACTTCTGGCGGACTAACGAAGCCAAAGAAGTCAATAGTCCACCCAAACATTCTGTCTGCATTGAGACCAGTTCCACATGGTGAGGGACTTCCTATTCCAGAACCTCCAGCAGAATATCCTCTTGATTCATCTGATGAGGAAAAGGGTGAGCTGACCTGTTCTGCTCCTGTTCCATCAGCATGCAGTGATCCAGATTTTCACTGTGGTGCATCTTCAACCCCATACAGACTAACACAGGAAGAACTAAATGACCTGGTTTGTGATTTGGACTTATCCAAGAACAAGGAAGAATTGCTAGGATCAAGGCTCCGACAATGGAATCTTCTAGAAGATGTCACAATTACTTTCTATCAAAAGTGCCACCAGCAGTTAGAGCCTTTCTTCAGAAAGGAAAATACTCTGGTATTCTGTTCTGATATCAGGGGCCTCATGAATGCCTTAGAAATCATTCACGTCCCACAAGAACGAAGATTATTTCTAGACTCTTCCAAACTGAGTCGTAAAACTGTCTTCCATCTATTCTATTCCTGAACGGCTGTACAAGAGTCAAGTGAAGAAATCTAAGAAGTAGTCTATGACTTGATTTTTTACCGGTATTAACCGTAGCCCTATTATTATCGGCATGCATTTCATGATGTAAACATTGATTTATTGCAGATTACAAAAAACTGGAGCCAAAATTAGAATTTGACTGTCATATTCGTGTTGAGCACATGCAAATTGATAGGACATGACTAATTTTATTTCAGTAACATGACTTTTGTAAAAATTTGTTGACCAGTGTTATCATCTAAGGAAACTACTGAAGTTTCCCACAACTCTTCACTGCTACTTCTGTCAAAATATTTTCATATGTGTTTGTCAGAGAAAACAAAAATAAATTTTATTTAATGCTAAGTGTAATTACAGACTGAAAAATATTCTGACATATTTGATTTTCTTAATAATATATCTCAAAAAATTAGTTATATCTGGATTCACTACATTTTTTTTTTACAGATTTATTTACTTATGCATACAAGAACTGGGGTCTAAGCCAGAGGTGTGGGGGTGTGTGTATGTGTGTGTGAGAAGAGTCACCAGCGACATGGTGGGGAGCAGAACAGTAGATCTACTGAAATACACTGCTGAGGGGAGCAACGGGTGAGACAGGAGAGGTCTCTGATCCCTGTGGTTAGCTCCCTGGCCAGGGATAGAACTTATGCTGCAGTGGCTGGCAATAGCTTGATAGCACTGAGCCTTAACCCCTGCACTACCAGAGAGACCCTGGACTCACTATATTTATTACTAATAAATTTAACTGTGGGGCCTCCCTGGTGGCGCAGCAGTTAAGGGGTTGACAGCCGGCCGGGGAGATTCCCACATGGTGCGGCAGACCTCTCCTGCCTTGCCCGCTGCTCCCCTCAGCAGTGTGTTTCCATCCATCTGCCTGTTCTGCTCCCCACTCTGTCTCTGGTGAACCCTCTCGCTGCCCCATGCCTCTGGCCTGTACCCCAGCTTGTATGCATAAATAAATAAAAAATCTTAAAAAAAAATTAACTGTGCCTTTCAAAAATTTTGACTTCTTAAAAACTGTCTGAAATTAGTTTATGTCTCTCAAATCTTACATTCTTTCTTTTTCTCTAAGTTTAATTATGCAAAATTTTGCAAATATACAACAAATTAGAAATACTAATGTTGTCAGTCACAGTTTTTAATTTTGAATTGTCTAACATAAAATAACCTTATGTGTTCTAAGTTAATTTCAGATACCACATTGTTTCATCCATATCTCTTAAATTATTATGTTAAAAATAACTGCAACATTAAAATAAAATTTTAAATTTAATAAAATATCCGGTTAGTTTTCATATTATGGTCATTGTATTTTTTTAATATATTTTTTGTTTTTTCCATTAGTTTGCACACAAAAAATTAAATTATGTTCCATGAATTAAAATTTTTCATACTTTTTTATCATTAGATTTTTCTTAATTGTATAATTCCTATTTCCACCTTTTCTTACTCTCTACTACCTGCAGTAACTTTCTGCTAATTAGTTGTTTGTCATGTGAGATTTCCCAAAGCTAAATTTACAGTTTTCATCACATTGGTCTCAATATTTTAATTTTTATTGAATTTGTCTGGTTGTTTTTTTTTTTTATGAATTGGCAGTTACACCTAGAAGTTCAATCAGTTATGAGTTCAATTTTGTAGACAAAATAGTTGTCTGAGTTATTGTATATTTCCAAAATTATGTACATCGGGTATATTTTTACTTTGTATATACATTAATTTATTTAATTACTATATATGTTTTTATAAACATAAATTAAAGTTATCTTCAACGTAAAGGTAAAATATATATCATTAGTTCTCAAACAATTTTGTCAGGAATTTTCCCATTTTTTTTAATATATATTTTTATTGTTATTTATGTCTTTTACAATTTGTATTCCTCTTGGGTAGCCCACAACCAATTCACCCGTGATCCATCTCCATGGTTCCTTGTGTTCTTTTCTATTCCATTTTGTGCCCTTATCCTCCCCTCACCTCCCACCCCCCTGAGTGTCTCTTTCCTATTTGGTTTCCTTATAGTCCTGTTATAAGTGAAACCATTCC